>CAUYQV010113628.1:0-18633 GCA_963574575.1 Galagoides demidoff
TAACAACAGTAATCTGCATACTCATACAAAAACATGGAAGCTAAATAACCTTATGCTGAATGATAAGATGGGTCAGAGATAAGATCAAGAAGGAAATCACAAAATTTTTAGAACAAAAAGGTAATGAAGACATGAGTTATCAGAACCTCTGGGATACCGCAAAGGCAGTCCTAAGAGGGAAATTTATAGCATTGCAAGCCTTTCTTAAGAAAACAGAAAGAGAGGAAGTTAACAACTTAATGGGACATCTCAAGCAACTAGAGAAGGAAGAACATTCCAATCTCAAATCCAGCAGAAGAAAAGAAATAATCAAAATTAGAGCAGAATAAATGAAAATGAAAACAAAAGGATTATACAACAGATCAATAAATCAAAATGTTGGGTTTTTTGTAAAGGTCAATAAAATTGATAAACCTTTGGTCAACCTAACCAAGAAAAAAAGAGTAAATCTCTAATCTCATCAATCAGAAATGGTAAAGATGAAATAACAACAGACCTCTTAGAAATTCAAAAAATCCTTAATGAATATTACAAGAAATTTTATTCCCAGAAATATGACAATCTGAAAGAAATAGACCAATACTTGGAAGCATGTCACCTCGCAAAACTTAGCCAGAATGAAGTGGAAATGTTGAACAGACCTATATCAAGTTCTGAAATAGCATTAACTATTCAAAATCTCCCTAAAAAGAAAAGCCCAAGACCAGATGGCTTCATGTCAGAATTCAACCAAACCTTTAAAGAGGAACTACTATCTATATTACTCAACCTTTTCTAAAATATTGAAAAAGATGGAATACTACCCAACACATTCTATGAAGCAAACATCACCTTGATTCTCAAACTAGGAAAAGACCCAACAAGAAAAGAAAATTATAGACCAATATCACTAATGAATATTGATGTGAAAATTATTCAACAAGATCCTAACAAACAGAATCCAGCAACACATCAAACAAATTATACACCATGACCAAGTGGGTTTTATCCCAGGATCTCAAGGATGGTTCAACATACATAAATCTATAAACATCACATAAACAAATTAAAAAACAAAGACCATATGATTCTCTCAATTGATGCAGAAAAAGCTATTGATAATATCCAGCATCCCTTCATGATCAGAACACTTAAGAAAATTGGTATAGAAGGGACATTTCTTAAACTGATAGAGGCCATCTACAGCAAACCCACAGCCAATACTGTATTGGATGGAGTTAAGTTGAAATCATTTCCACTCAGATCAGGAATGAGGCAAGGTTTCTCACTATCTTAGTTGCTCTTTAACATTGTAATGGAAGTTTTAGCCATCGCAATTAGGGAAGATAAGGTAATCAAGGGCATCTATATAATCAGAAGAGATTAAACTTGCACTCTTTGCAGATGATATGATTGTATATCTGGAAAACACCAGGGATTCTACTACAAAACTCCTAGAAGTGATCAAGGAATACAGCAGTGTCTCAGGTTACAAAATCAATACTCATAAATCGGTAGCCTTCATATATACCAGCAGTAGCCAAGCTGAAAAAACAGTCAAGGACTCTATTCCGTTCACAGTAGTGCCAAAGAAGATGAAATATTTGGGAGTTTACTTAACAAAAAATGTGAAAGATCTCTATAAAGAGAACTATGAAACTCTGAGAAAAAAGATAGCTGAAAATGTTAACAAATGGAAAGACATACCATGCTCATGGCTGGGAAGAATCAACATTGTTAAAATGTCCATACTACCCAAATCAATATATAATTTTAATGCAATACCTATTAAAGTTCCACTGTCATACTTTAAAGATCTCTAAAAAATAATACTTCACTTTATATGGAATCAGAAAAAAACTCGAATAGCCAAGACATTACTCAGAAATAAAAACAAAGCAGGAGGAATCACACTACCAGACCTCAGATTATACTATAAATCAATAGTGATCAAAACAGCATGGTATTGGCACAAAAGAGAGGTAGATGTATGGACCAGAACAGAGAGCCAACAGATGAATCCAGCTACTTGCCATTACCTGATCTTTGACAAGTCAATTAGAAGCATTGAGTAGGAAAAAGATTCCTTATTTAACAAAAGGTGCTGGGCTAACTGGCTGGTGACATGTAGAAGATTGACACTGGAACCACACCTTTCACCATTAACTAAGATAGACTCTCACTGGACTAATGATTTAAACTTAAGACATGAAACTATAAAAATATTAGAAGAAAGTGTAGGGAAAACAATTGAAGAAATCGGCCTAGGTAAAAATTTGATGAGAAGGACTCCCCAGGTAATTGAAGCAACATCAAAAATACACTATTGGGACCTGATCAAACTAAAAAGCTTCTGCACAGCCAAGAACACAGTAAGTAAAGCAAGCAGACAGCCCTCAGAATGGGAGAAGATATTTGCAGATTATGTCTCTGACAAAGGTTTAATAACCAGGATCCATAGAGAACTCTTCTTGTTGTTTTGAACTCTTCTTGATCACTTGTTTTCTTCTTGTTCTCTTCAACTCTTCTTGATCACTTGTTCTCTTCTTTGCTAAAAGTATTAGCAAAGAAGAGAACAAGTGATCCCATCTCAGGCTGGGCAAGGGACTTGCAAAGAAATTTCTTGATCACTTGTTCTCTTCTTGTTCTCTTCAACTCTTCTTGATCACTTGTTCTCTTCTTCCTAAAAGTATCAGCAAAGAAGAGAACAAGTGATTCCATCTCAGGCTGGGCAAGGGACTTGAAAAGAAATTTCTCTAAAGAAGATAGGTGCATGGCCTACAGATACATGAAAAAATGCACACCATCCTTAATCATCAGAGAAATAAAAATCAAAACTACTTTGAGATATCACCTAACTCCAGTAAGATTAGCCCTTATCACAAAATCCCAAAACAGAGATGCTGGCATGGATGTGGAGAAAAGGGAACACTTCTACACTGCTGGTGGGAATGCAAACTAATATACTCCTTTTGGAAAGATGTCTGGCGAACACTTAGAGAACTAAAAATAGACCTGCCATTTGATCCTGCAATTCCTTTATTAGGTCTATATCCAGAAGACCAAAAATCACATTACAATAAAGATATTTGTATCAGAATGTTTATTGTAGCCCAATTCATAATTGCTAGGTCATGGAAGAAGCCCAAGTGCCCATCAATCCATGAATGGGTCAACAAACTGTGGTATATGTATACCATGGAATATTATGCAGCCATAAAGAAAGATGGAGACTTTACCTCCTTCATGTTTACATGGATGGAGCTGGAACATGTTCTTCTTAGCAAAGTATCTCAAGAACGGAAGAAAAAGTATCCAATATACTCAGCTCTAGTATGAAACTAATTTATAGCTTTCATATGAAAGCTATAACCTAATTATAGCCTAAGAATATGAGGAGGAGGGACGGGCAGGGGGGATGGGTGGAGGGAGGGTGATTGAAGGGATCACCTCTATGGTTTATCTCACAAGGGTACAAGTGAATCTTTCTAAAAGTAGAATATAAATGTCTTAACACACACACACACACACACACACACACACAAAAAGAGGCAGAGACTCTTTCCCAGTCCTTGATATGGCTGTCTTATGACTTGTTTTGGCTAAAAAGAATGCAACAGAAGTGAATGGGTATCATGTCCAAGGTTAGACCAAGATCTTGCATGCTCTCTTTCGGAAATAGGCTTGGGTACTCTACTGGATGATGAGAGATACACAGCCCAGGTACCAACTGTCACCCCAGCCAATAACAAGATACCTTCTAGATATGTGAATGAGGCCATCCTAGACAAGCGAGCCTCCAGCCAATGACACCCTGATCACAGATTCATAAGCAAACCCAGCTGACATCAATCCATCTTGTCCTAGACAAGTAGAACTGCCCAGCTGACCTATAGACAAGTTAGAAACAATAAATGCTTATTGTTTGCAAGTCACTTCTCTTAGAGGTGCTTTTTGTTATGCCATGAAACTGACTGATACAAAGTCTACACATGGTGTGACATCTTCCTAACATGTGTCCCACCCCCCGCAAATAATTTTAACCAGTTCTACCCCAAAGTTGACAGGGTGGAGTTTTTTTCAGCATTACAGAACTGGTAAGATTCTTGGTTAATGTGATAAGTGCTCCCTAAGAACAGGCCGGAGCAATTTCTTCGTGAAGAGACTGATGTTTAGTCACTCCAGGGCCAATGGAGAGACACCTCTTGCCCCACTGAAGCCACCCTGCTCTCCGCATAACTTCCTTCCTTCCTTCCTTTTTTTTTTTTCCTCTCTTCAGGAGACTTGGTTGATGAGAAATTTTGATAAGTAGGAGAAAGATCCAAAAGTAGAAATCAACTTATTTAGTCACACACTCAGAGCTTTCCTTCCCCTCACTCAGTCACTGAAGAAGGGGACAGTTGATCTGAATTGGTCAGTCCAAGGAGATGTGATTAGGGCAAAGGTTTCGCTGGACACTAGGGTTCGCAATCAATCTCTCCTCTTTTCCTTCTGTTTTTCATACTCTTTTTTTCTTTCTCATTCTCCTCTTCCTCTTTCTCCTTCTCTCTCCCTCTCCCTCTCCCTCTCTCTTCTCTCCCTTTTTTTTTCATGAGACTACTTCCTCTGCCTTGGTGAGAACAGGCATTTCCCCCACCCTTTCAGGTGACAAAGGAGAACTAGAGTAGGGTCCAGAGGGAAGACTCCCTCTGTTTGTCTAGTCTACACAAAGGGAGTTCTCCACATAGTGTCCAGAACTTGAGAGCAGGATTTGCGTGTTCTCTTGATGCTGTGTATGTTCTTGACAGGTCCCTTTACTCATCCACTTCAACTCAGGGACCTGTTTAGGAAATGCCTCTCTGAGAGGCCAAAATGACTGGAATTCCACAGATGGATAAAGGAGGGAAAGCGTAGGAAGGACGTGGACCAAAAAGAGAACTGCAAGCAAGTCGCGTTACTTTATATGCTGATGCTGAAGATAAGGAAACCAGAAATAGAAAATGGGGCCGTCTGTGATGTAAAAGGACTATTGTACACTGAATTGCATCTTTTAGGATTTCTGTGGAAGTATTAGGATGTAATTGGTATATCTGAGATAGTCATCTCTTAGATGTGTAAATACCAATCATAAACTGATTGTGAAATGGGAAGGTGAAGAAATACTTCAAGTTTTTCTGTAAATAGAAATATTCTCCAAAAGCAGAAATTTTCCTCCCCAAATCCATCTGTTCTTAACATTACCAGGGTTCTTAGTACCTTAGTACCTTCTTCTGGCCCTTCTTTTTCTTTCTTTCTTTTTTTTTTTTTTTTGAGACAGAGCCTCGAGCTGTAACCCTGAATAGAGTGCTGTGGCATCACAGTTCACAGCAGCCTCCAACTCCTGGGCTCAAGTGAGTCTCCTGCCTCAACCTCCCAAGTAGCTGGGACCACAGGCGCCCAACACAATGCCCAGCTATTTTTTGGGTGCAGCCATCACTGTTGTTTGGCGGGCCCGGGTGGGATTTGAACCCACCACCTTAGGTGTATGTGGCTGGCACCTTAGCCACTCAAGAGCCACAGGCGCCGAGCCTTTTTTTTTTCTTCCGGCTCTTCTTTACCTCCACCAGCCTCATCTCCTTGCATTTCCTTATTTGCATTTTACCTTCCAGCTGTTGTTACTCCTTGGGGAGCTTTTGCAGATACATTGTCTCTATCTAGGACATTCTCTTTTCCTAGATAATCTTTAGTTTACATGCCCCCTCTTCCAAGAATTAGGGTTAGGGAGCCCTGAACGGTCCTATTTCAGCAGGTGGGTTACTCCTGGGCATTTTTTATGTGGCACTGCTTCCGTCCCATTAGACATACAGCTGGATACCTTGTTTCATTCCCTTGTAGCTACAGAGTAGGTACAGATACAGGTGTAAATTGTCACTTAAAGATTATAGCACCATCAGGTATGGACCATTTCATCCCATAGGCAATTCCTGAGTTACAACAAGAGGAGAAACAAGAACATGAGCCATTCTTTAGATTCATTTTGTTTTAGATCATAATGAGTTTTTCAGGCTCACTAGTCACTTCTGTCACAGTATTGATGATGCTTGCCCAAACAGAAATAAAAAGATTATAACTGGATATCAACCTTGTCCCTCATCCTGGGTAAAAAGTAAAGAGCAGGTTGCCTCTCCTGGGGGAGGAGCAGTCCAGTAGCCACCAGGTTGGAGTCAAGAAGCTTGACTGGGATAAGTCTTGTTCTATCCTATTTTCCTGCTATCTAGGCAAGTCAAGGGAGATGGGGTGTTTTAATTTCAGTTAGAACTTTGGGATTACTCATTATTTCAACTCATAAACAAAGAGTCGAAAAACCAATCGGGTAATCACTGGTTATTCTTAAAGAATGAAGGGGTCCATTAGGACTAAAAAGCTATACCATTTGATTCTTGTCCCTTGGAATTCTAAACCTTTTCCTCACTACTTTATTAAAGGAAGTAATTAATAAATGTACAACTAGCAAGACAAACATGCTCATTGGGTAATATTACCCCTAAAATAGAATTTCTGCCAATCCTACATAAATAGGCTTGGGGCTTTTCCTTAGCCCCCACAGACCTGGCATTTAACCTCCCAGAGTCAGTTTCCATTCCCTTGCCTACCACCAGACCATGCGTGTCTTCATGGCATGGACTATACTTTGTGCACATTGGTGGTAGGTAGTTCTCAGAACTCATAGGAATGTAACTTAGGACTCAGGCCCACACTCACAAGAGGATCTGACCACAAGTTTGGTTCAGACCAAGGCCTCAAGATCAAACAATTATCATCTTTGATCTCACCAACCCAGTTGGCTGCAGAGAATGGCCACCAAATCTATCTGATTGTAATATTTTGATGATTAGGCAATCCACTTGGAAGTTCACTTGTCTTAGGTATCAAACAAACAAACCAACAAAAAACCCAGAACTGGGATCAAATCCCATCATTGACATTTATGGAAAAGTCACTTAACCTCTGTGTCCCAGTTCCTCATCTGTAACATAAGAATAATAATCCTACATCTCTCATAGAGCGGTTGCAAGGAATTAAACATAATGTGGGTAGTCTTTCAGACACATGGTGGACCTGTGTGAATGTTTGCTATGGTGACAATGATAACAGTGAGATTGATTATGCCATCATCAACAATGGTAGACCTGTTCCATCCTCGGACTTTGTTGATTGGCTAGAAAACATTTGAAGCAGAATAAGGCCTAGATATAAACTCAATATATATCTGGCATCCAAATACAGGCTTAAATGTAATTAGCACACTTTGAGCAGGTTGACAGGATGTTTCTGTTTCCTCGTTTATGTTCCCGTCTTCCTTGTCTTCAAGTGTTTGTATGAGTTGGTGATTTGATCTGCACAAACATTCCCTATTGACAGGAAAGTCAGAGAAAGTGCAATCTTACAGCTCAGATATTAGTTCAGTTGCTCTGAGTCTAGGTGGTATGATTGATGGGAGTTTTATTGCAAATGTAAAAATCTGCATTCTTTTCTTCTGGTGTTGGCACATCAATGCTTTGGTCTTGCACAACATGTCCTAGTGTGCTGACGATAATAAACTCTAATGTCCTTGGTGCCTCTGCATCAAAGCTGGTCAATGCACCATCCACTTGGATGACAGAAACGACTGGGTCAATGATACTCATACACCCACAACCTAGTAAGACAGCAAAACTCTCAAAGCTAGAGACAGACAGTATTTGCCAATGATATTAATTCCATGGACATTTATTGAGCTCCTGTAAGAGTGAGGCTTAAGCCAGCACAGTGCCTGGCACGTGGATGGCTGTGCCATGAAGTTTTACTCAAAGAATGAATGGATAAATGAATAAATGAATGGAAGTCTTCATATTGTAAAATCACCCAGGAATCCATAATGCTCCCTCTTTTGGAACCTGAATTTTCAAAAGGCAATCAAATCTGAAGCAAATTAGCTAGACGAGATGAGTACCTGGCAAAAGTCCCAAGACATGAGTCTAGCTGCTACAAATGTGACAGGTTCACAAACTCAGTGGAGCAGACAATAGCTCGGCTTAAAAAAAAAAAAAAAAATATATATATATATATATATATAACATATATGTAGGAAAGAGACTTAACTCAATGTCAATGATAGAGTGTTTGACCATCAGCCATAGGCACAAGTTGGATCATGCAGACACAGTGAGGGTAGCCTCTGCTTCAGCCTGTGTGCCTCAAAAACTTTGATTCTATTCTACTCAGTGGAAACTAGATTATTGTAGGAACTTATGAAGACTTTTCAGTCTAGGAAAGAAAAGACAAATAGCTTTGTATTAGACCCCAGAGATGCCTGCCTCCTGTAGCCACCTACTATAGCTAGCGCACCACCTGGCACACAGTAGATGCTGAAAATATAGTTGAATGGATGAACAAAAGTATAAAATGCATTATCTCTATTATATTATTTTATCTACTTTGCCATGAAAGTAATACATAGTGAATAATGTATGTCTCGTGTATCTGCATTATTTGCATAGTTCTACTAGAGAGAGAAGCTCATGTGGGCCATCAGAAGACAGAGAAATGCCTTTAAACCTATGGAAATTGGGAAAGGAGAGGGGAAATGGTGGAAAAGGATACATCTAAGTACGGTGGGTCTGGAAGTCACAGCAGAGTTGAACATTGCACAATTCAGGCTTAGGAAATAGGAGGAGAAATTTTTCAGCAAAACCGCAGGATAAAGCACTGTTTCCAAGTACATCCTACAAAAACACTTTGCACGAAATGACCTGGGAAGAAGTGTTCCTAGTCAACTGAGTCGGAATCTCTGTTGATAGAGCTCATAAATCTGGATTATAAAAGACTCTCTAAGTCAATCTTACATGCTGTATTTGGGGGAACCACTTCTAAAAAGTGCAAAGATTGTCATTTAATTTAATTCACTCAATTATTTCGGGGGGTAAGCATAATCGTCCCCATTTAATGGCAGGTATATAGAGGTTGAAGGAGGCAAAGTGACTTGCCCAATGTAGCCCAGCCTATAAGTCAAAGAATTGTCATTCAAATAGAAAATTTTTACTCTTTCCCACTACCCTGAGTACAAGGCTACAGGACAGGATGCAGGAAGGATGCCCTAGGTGATGACTTTGAAAGGGTACATTCCAATAATAATAGTAGTAGAGATCGATAAAGACAATGATACTGTTTTATATCTTTAAAAAGAAAGAAAGAACACACCACTCTGGTTGTGGCAGACTTTATCAGGAGGCTCTGATTAATGAGCAAAGCTCTAACTCAGGCTCCCTAATAGATGCCTGTTGTATCTCCAGGAGATTTCCATCTCAGCAATACCTTGCTAAATATGTGCTGGGGCAGCAGTGTCAGTTCTGCCCTGAGTTTGATCGGGTTTGCCTCTGTTGTTAAACTAGAAGGTCAATAGGCACGTGCATCCCATATGGCAACTAGTGATTAACTATTAAATAGTCTGGGGTGGGGCAGCTCAGAGTTGGGCGTGAACTCTGTTTAGACCTTTCATTTGTGGTCAGCGAGACCTGGTTGGCGAAAACATTCACGGTCAAGGCTCCAAGGCGATGGGTCTGACTGCCCAAGGGAGCACTAGCCTTTTTTACTGTTCCAAACCCCCATCCGCCTCCCCCACAGTACCGGGCTGCTGAAAAAGTTCATGGAGGCGAGAGCACATCATGAGGTCTTTTTTTTTTTTTAATTGAATGGTAACTATGTACATTAATGCACTTCTGGGGTACAGTGTGGGGTTTTCACATGCAATCCGGAATACTTCCATCAAACTGATCAACACAGCCTTCATGTCATTTTCTCAGTTATTGTTTTAAAACGTTCTGATTCTACTCTTAGAGAGTTTCACTTGTACCCCTGTAAGATAGACCTCAAAAATGGTCCCTCCAATCCCCCTCCCCCCACCTATTCCCCCCCTCCCTATAATATGTTCTTAGTTGTTTTGAATACCCTTGCATTGTACACATTAGATGAGATCCCACCAAATAACTCCTCCACTTGCCCCCCCTTCTCTTCCCTCCTTCTTTCTGGACTATCTTTGTGTCTTATCATTCATATGAATATGCAAGTGATTGCATATTGGTTTCACAATAGTATTGAGTACACTGAATACTTTTTCTTCCATTTTTTAGATACTTTACTAAGAAGAATATGTTCTTTTTTTTTTTTTTGAGACGGAGCCTCAAGCTATCCCCCTGGGTAGAGTGCCATGGCATCACAGCTCACAGCAACCTCCAACTCCTGGGCTCAAGTGAGTCTCCTGCCTCCACCTCCCAAGTAGCTGGGATCACAGGGGCCCGCCACAACGCCCAGCCATTTCTTGGTTGCAGCCATCATTGTTGTTTGGTGGGCCGGGGCTGGGGATTCAAACCCACCACCTTAGGTGTACGTGGCTGGCACCTTAGCCACTTGAGCCACAGGTGCCGAGCCAGAAGAATATGTTCTGTAAAATCTCCATCTTTTTTATGGCTGCATAGTATTCTGTGGTGTACAGATACCACAATTTGTTAATCCATTCATGGGTTGATGGGCATTTGGGCTGTTTCCATGACTTGGAAATTATGAATTGGGCTGCAATAACATTATGATGTAAATGTCTTTGCTGTAAAATGATTTTTGATCATTTGGATAGATGCCTGATAATGGAATTGCAGAATCAAATGGTAGTCCAACTTTTAGTTCCTGGAGAATTCTCCATACCTCTATGTATTAGTTTGCAATCCCAGCAGCAGTGTAGAAGTGTTCTATTTCTGAGAATTCAGCCATTTGTCTATGAATGGCATCTTCTGTTGTATCTCCTTTGTCATTCCTCAGGGAAGTTGATCTACTCTGATTATTCATGTTGCCAGAGTTCTGCTGGTTCCAGCCCATGAGTATTTTCTGCAATTTGGCAATTAAAACTGGTAAGGGGCCCCAGGAAGAGGAGGTGAATCAGCCCCTTACCAATGAGCTGGGGATTGTGATTGTGGCTTTTACCCTACAGCCTTCCAAAGGTGTCTTTCGAGTGGCAGCCAGAGACTCTGAGAACTTGCTTTGTGAGACAGTACAAGTTGGCTCTCTCTCGAAGTTAGCCAGCCTCTACCTAGCCCTAATTAATCACAATAGTAGGCTGAAATCTCAGCTGGGGAGAGATACAAGAAACTGTGTCACCCTGCCCCTCACCAGTGACAACTGGAAGAGGGGAATCTGTTCTTTCTCACTACAAAACAACCACTGTTCAACCTCGGAGGGTCCCTCGACTGACAGCCCATGTTGAGAGTTCTAATCAGATTGTCCTGGGCAGTAAAATCACTGCTCAACAAAGAGTTCAAAGGGTCCCTAGCAGCCTGATATAGAAATCCATAAGCAATTCTGACCTGTAAACCTGAGAGGATGAAACCTGGTCTCTGGTGAGCCACTGAATCAGAAAATGCCTGCCAAAGTCAGAACAGGGGTGTCAGTGCCTCGGCTTGCCATACAGTGCTGCATCCATCTCTCTCTCCTACATGTCCCTCTCTCACCTGTACTCCCCTGCTTCCACTCCAGTCACTGTTTCCTCTCTGTTGTCTAGTGGCCCACACAATGCCCAGGCCTCTAAGGGAATTGCCAAACACTTTGGGCTCTGCAGGGGTCAGACCTTCAGACCATCAGGAGAGGGAGGAAGGGTGAACTGCATGTTCAGAATTGCAGGGAAAAATGTTTGCTCAATTTTATGCCAAGCAGGATGATGCCCAGGCTCACAAGTGAGACCTCCCTGGAGAAGGAGGCCTGGTGTTTAGTGGCCCCTCCCATAGGGTAAAATGGGAAGTCTTTTGTTCCCTGCTCACTTGCAGAGAGCCTACAGTAAGTCTCCCACTTGGGAAAGGGATCTCTCATCCTCTTGGTTATGGGCTTTGTACCTGGAATTTGTTTTCTTGGATCCTCTTTCTTGGAGTCACAGCTTGCCTCAGCAGAGATGATGTGCACTTGTCTATCTTCTTTCTTAACTCAGCTATCTACCTTTGCTTTGCTGAGTCTACTTCTGTCTAGTATCTCTCTTTCTGGACAAAGAGCCTGTGGTGGAAGCTGCCTCTAGTTGGCCATCTTCCTTCCTCCTCCTGTTCTGGCACTGCCATTTCTTCCACCTGGGGTCTCTGCACCTTTGGCAGAGCTTCCAAAGTTGCCATGTTGGCACGGAGCATCTGGGGGTTCACAACTTCTATTATCTGTAGGTGCCACTATGAAGAGGGCCCCAGGAAGAATTTGACATTTTTGGTGGAAAATAAGTGGCAGTTACTGATTATGATGACTCGGTGCTTTAGGTCTGGATTTGCTGCACCTTTTTTTTTTTTATAGTAACACACCAACTGCTTAAGAAGTATAAATGTTTTAATTCATCCATTTAACAGATATGAAGAGTATTTTAAGAGGTGCAATCTCTTTGAAAAATGGATCAAACTCTTGAACTTGATAACATACTGGATGTTTGTAAATAAACTTAAGACATGACTGCAAAAAATATTAGAAATAAATTTTAAAATACATTAAAAATTTGGGGGATAGTTTCAGATGTACAGAGAAAAGAGTGAACTGGTTACATCCTCTCTGATATCTGCTGTAGTTTCAAACTTAGACTATCTTCATATTATGAAGAGGGATTTTTCAGACCTTTCTCCCACAAAGAATAGCATAACTACATGATTCACTGACAGTTATATCTGAATGGAAGGAAAACCTGAGAGTGATTTGAAGCTTCTTAATATGGGATGGTGTACTCATAGCAGACTCATATATTAACTTATTCCAATGCAATAAATCTATTCTGTTGTGAATAAATATAAAAGCAGATTCAGATAATTGAAAACAATTTTATATTTACTATATCACATATTTTGCTTTTTATTGATGCCCATGCAAACCTTGACCTATCTGTGGCTTGGGGCTGGTATATGCCTCATAAAGCAAGGTGGAGGGTTTGTCTTCCAGAAAGGCAAAGATATTTTCAATTCTAAAAAAAGCTTTGACATGATTGGCTTTGCCATTTGCCAAGAATAGGAGGGCAGGGATTGAGGCCTCGTGAGTCTGGGTTTTTGGTTGAGGCCAAGAGAGAAGACAAGGATTGTAACCACAAAATTCAGAGAGGGGTGTAGTAACTTTCAAAACTCTGAAACTGCTGTTAACTCAGCAATTATAGAAGTGATTTTCTCTATAATAAAAAATAGTGTCAACTTCTCCCATCTTAAATACTTGTCTTTTTTTGGATAATATTGACTAGAATTCTTTCCAATAAAATTTGAAGTCTATTTTTTGTGACATATTTCAAAAGACATGTACATGATTGTCTTAGGTATAGAATTGAGGTATAGAGAGATTTAGGAATAAGATAAAGCAAGAAAAATTTATCCTCATTTTTTAAATTTCTGAGCTTAACATAGTCATTATCTGAGGATTATGACTCATTTTCTTTAGAAAATTTTGAATGAAATTTTCTCTAGAAAATTTTCCTTTTTAGTCTATGTCCAGATACACATATCCCAATGATGAAGATAATGATACACATATTCACTACATTTTTGGGTTCCAATACTCAAGATTGTATTTGTCTATGACCTTCAGAAGACTTACATCTGGCTCCAGAGAAAGCACAGGACACTGACGTTCAATATTTAATATAACAGGAGACCACAAATTTTAACTCTCCAGTGTTTTTGCTTGAATTATAACCACATTTTTTTCTCTAGAAGTCTGAAAGAACATACAAATGAATAATGGGTAACAGTTTTAGCCCCCTCTCCTCAGGGACGGATCTTAGCAGAGGAAGTACAAATAAGAAAATAAAAAGGTACATCTTAAATGTCACTATAGTTCCAAGTAAAGAGAACAATATGGTAAATTTTGGCAAGTTTGTGAACTTTGGAGTTAGATTTTGCATCTAAGCAATGTGATTTAATGTATTTTTTCATTAAGTCTCTCTTTTTTCACCTATAAAAATGATGGCAAAAAACTCCCCAAGCTTACCAAAAGCACATATCTACATTAGGAGCCCCCTAATATGATGTGTGCTGGGGAGAGGACATTATCTCTGTGGCATCCTTCCCAATGATGCAAACCCTCAATCTATTAATGAAAAAAAACCTCATACAAATCCATTTTAAGAGGTATTCTATAAAATAACTGATGAGCATCCTTCATAAGTGTCAGAGTCACAAGGACAGGAAGACCTAATAAACTGTCATGAATTGGAAGAGACTAAGGGGACAGGACAACTAAATCCAACAGGCAATTCTGGATTGGATTCTGAAACGGAAGTGATAGAAAAACTGGTGAAATTCAAATAAGTTCTGTATTTTGTTGGTGGTATTATAACAAAGAAAATTTCTTAATTTTGATAAATATTTTACTGTTCTATATGATAGTAACATAAAGAGAAGCTGAGGGCTAATTTTGCAATTCTTTTGTGTCTCTAATATATCTTTTCAAAAAGCTTTTAAAAATAAAATATTCTGGGAAATCTGAAGTTTTATTTTTACTTTTGCTGCTTGTAATCGAGCTCAATTTGTTACACAAATAAGCCTGAAATGCTATTTTGTTTGCAGTAACTTTTCAGAGTTACTTTTAACTTCTTTACAACTTTTCTAATTTATTCAGCCCCTTGGGCCAGGCAATAATCTGAACTGCCAGAGGCCTTGGCTTTGTTGACAATCCAAAAGGGAGTATAATTCCACAGCTCAGAACTCTTCTAAAGTTTCATGTTTAATGAGGACATCAGCTTGCCTCTGGAGGATTTTTATGAATCCAAGCACATTTTCACCTTCTGCTTTTGTACTAATTGAAGGCAGGTGCAGAGCCAGAGGTCATTAACTTCCCAGGGACTATAATTTCTCTTTGAGAGTGAAAGGAAAGAGAGGGAACAACACTGTTAATGAATGAACTTAAGTGTTCCATCATAATAATTAAAACAATAGCCCCTTTAGGAAATTCTAGCTTTGGCATCTGGTCTCAATGGGATATCAGGAGACTTGTTGCTCAGCACAATCATAAAGTAGCTAAAGTTTGGTACAGAGCACCTGCTCTCTGTCACTGTTCTCTTTGTCCATATCTTCTGATGCTTCATTCAAGACCCTCAATCATGCCATGCCCATTTTTTGGGTCAGGCATTCTCTAGCATCTCTACTTGATCACCACAGTTAGCTCATCTTAAGAGATACCTATTTCCTGTACATGTAACATCTGTCCTCCCTTCCTACCAAACTCTTCCTTCATGATCTCATATGAGGCGTGGCTTTATTAGAAGCTAACAAAGAGTTGCCTTTATATTTTCATCTTTTATATATTAGAGAAATATTTATTTATTTATTTACTTTTTAGAGAAGTCTTTAAGGCCAAGAGAAATGGGTTTAGTGGTAGGATAAAATCCAGTTTGACAGGGGGTTGAGGCAGAAATTTTTGATCCTATGGACATCTAAAGATCATCTTTCATAGTAATACAAGAGTTAGGATGTTCTATATTTATAATGATTGTTATTGATTGCCTGAAGATTTGCTTGATTTCCTAACTGTTGAGGGAACCTTCAAATGTTTTGTTCAATGATTGTAAAGTTAAACAGGTTTTGAATAATTTATAATGATGCAGAAATCTAGAAATATAAGGATTTAGTTTTTATTATTAATATCATCTGGATATTACTAATTTGTATTTTTTCACTGTTTAAAAAATGTAGAACCAGATGTTTTAAGATAAATTATCTGATAAGTAATTAGGACACACATAGTTCTGCCAATAGTTTCTGAACTTTTTAGAACTTTACAGAACTTAAGAGTACAACCGACATAAGAGATTAAAATTTTAGGTAAAATTTTAGATAAATTTTTCTAAAAAAATTCTAGAAATAAGTTTTTTTTCTCATCAGGTTCAGGCCCAGGAACACATAAATAGAGAACAAATGACTTATCTAATCACAGATTTAATTTGTGATCCAGAAATGGCTAGAATTAATAACTCTAGATTACCAAGTATTCTCTTTACCTCAGCAAGCTATTTTTTTTTCTTTTAAATAAATAAAATAGTTCAATAAAATTAACTAATCAGAGTCAGAGGCTCAAGAGAATGGTCCGATGCTCTGGAATCTGAGTCATGCATCAGAAATTTGTTGAGCAAGCAACCCAGATAGTGAGAAAAAGAAAAATTCAGAAATTCAATTGAGTACACAGATCAACACAGATAAGATGACTGATAGAGAAGTCTGCTCTATTTCTCCCTACACTGGATACTGTTAGGGGCAATTTATTCTTGCAATGTAGGGGTCAGTGTGGCAGATTCATCGCCTATGGTGAGACATTGCCACAGTCTGGAAGTAAGCCTCTGCCTAGAATTGATTTTATGTCTGGCTTCGTCTCCTGCTGTTAAGTTGTAGTCACCTGAGTCTCTGGCATCTGCAGGGCAGTGTAGGAAGGTGGCTGGTCACACAAGGGAAAGGCACATTAATTAACATTGTAGGGTCTGGAGATCTATTTATTAAATACTCATTTATTTCAGAGTATTATGTCATTTGATGAGGGCAGAATATTATTACAAATAATAGAAATTATTTACTAGAAATTACCATTTGCTAAGGACTCTTTAAAATACTCTATATGTAGTGATGTCCACTGTTGGTGGACTATGGAAGGGCCTTTTTATTTCCATTTCTTCTTTGTTACCATAGCCTGCCTTCTAAGATAGAGGCTAAAAAGGCCAGATACTTTCATTCACAGACTCCCTTGTTCATATGGGTGAGAAAGAAATCCTCATGGTCCTGACAAGAGTACAGCCATTGTGGGAGACAGCTGGTGGGAAAAAGCAGGTCAGAAACCAAACTTCATCATCACAGCAACCCTCCTGTCTACTCCCTGGAATGCTTCAGGGCCCCTGTTCCCAGGAAACAACAGAACAGTAACTTTTTCTGGCTCCAGCTGGCAGCCAGTTAAAGAAGTAAGTCCTAGATTTTCTCTGAGTGCAAACATTAGTTCCTCTGCAGAAGGGATGACTGCCTCTGAGAATGGCCCCCTTCCCCAGCCCTATTGATACAAGATAATAAAAGCCTGTTGATATGTAAAAGCTGAGCCGGCCTGGTCAGACTCCACTCTGCTCTTTTCCTCTCCTTTCTCTGCTAATAAAGGTCTTTGCAATCCCTGGACTGGCTTTCTCCATTTTTTTACAGAACCCCTTCCCTGTACCCTACCCCTGGGTCCCCTCAATATGAATGACATGTCATACAGCATATCACAAGAATTGGCATTTACATATACTTACTATATGTGTGACACTTTTCTAAGCACTCTCTCATATGTATATATGTAATCATCATACTAATTCTCTATATAGACTCTATTATTCCCATTTCACAGTTAAACAACTACACATGGAGAGGCTGAGTAACTTGCATTGGTCACATAGACAGTGGCAGATCAAAGAAGATTCTGTCTTAGATGATGCAGCTCTGGAATCCCAACTTGTAGCCTAGCACAACACTGCCTCTCAGACAAAAGGGGAAGATCTGTTGGTAGAAATTATGGAAAGGAATTTTTTCCCCTGCCCCAAACAGGGAGATGTAAAAGATGGCTTCTGTCCTTACCTTCTGGTTTTGAAAACAGAAGTCTTGAAGGCTTAGAGGGCCACACCATCTTGCACCCATGAGTGGCAGTGCGCAGGACAGAGGGGAAACCTAGAGTGGAAAGATGTGAAGCCCTTGGATTTCTTTGGCATCAGTGGGCCACTCAAGGAACCTTAGTCTATCTACAACTGATGTAAGGTCAGACAAACGTTAAACAATTTTTAACATATTTTTAAAGCCATTTTTTTTTTACACACTCTATTTCTTATAGCTGAAATAAGCTAATGGTTGCTCCTATGTTATTTCATTTAATTCTCAATCCAAATTTGTAAATAATGTATTTTTGTTGTCCTTGCTTTATGAATAAGGAAACTGAGGTTGAGAAAGATTAATTCACACAGCTATGGATTGGCAAAGCAACTGACAGCAGTCTTTAACCAGCACACCATATCGCCTTCTGTCAACATCTTCATTTAAGAACCACCAAAATGCGTGTGTAGTTAAACAAGTTGTGTTAATTTCTATTTACAATGATGGAAAATGCATACCATGGGGAACCTTGTGGCTTCATAAGAGGGTGTTAGAAGTGGTGTATTTCTATATATTTCTGTGTTTGGCTTGTGTTAGGTGATTTTCGGGAGGGGTGAAGGGAGTAGGGATTAGCTCTAGAGTGGATGCTACTGGGATGGTTAATTATGTGTCAGCTTGACGGAGTTAAGACATAGACAGTTGGTAAACGTTATTTTTAGTGTGTCTGTGAGGCCGTTTCTGGAAGAGATTAGCATCTGAGTCAGTGGAGTGAGTAAAGAAGATTCCCCCCCTCACCAGTGTAGGAGGCACCATCTCATTCATTGAGGGCCCATAATCATGTGTGGCAATTCCCATAATGAGTCTCCTCTTCGGTATCTCTGTATATTCTGTCGGTTCTGTTTCTCTGGACAACCCTGACTAATGCAGATGCTGTCACGAAATGAGAATAATTATACCATTGAGTATCTTTTTTATTTTTGAGACAGCCTCAAGCTATCCCCCTGGATAGAGTGATGTGGCATCACAGCTCACAGCAACCTCCAACTCCTGGGCTCAAGTGAGTCTCCTGCCTCAGCCT
>CAUYQV010113631.1:0-40915 GCA_963574575.1 Galagoides demidoff
CTGCAACCAAAAAATGGCGGGGCGTTGTGGCGGGCACCTGTGGCGGTCCCAGCTACTTGGGAGGCTGAGGCAGGAGACTCGCTTGAGCCCAGGAGTTGGAGGTTGCTATGAGCTGTGATGCCATGGCACTCTACCCAGGGGAAAAGCTTGAGACTCTGTCTCAAAAAAAAAAACCAAAAAACAAAAAAAAGGAATTCTTGTCCCTCCCCAGCACATGGAGGGTTCATCATGCCATAGTGGGGCTGGCTCGTTTTAATATGGCATAAGTTAACATAATCCTCAGTCAAAATAGTCAATGCTTTTTCCCACTCCCCAGTTTTCCCTTTTGCGTCTTCTCTTCTACTGGGAATCAGTCAGGCAGTTAGTCTTGAGGACTTTGGTGGGAGGCCTAGGGCCCCAGAAAATTTGTAAGAGCTTCTCCTTGGATGTCACACTTAACATTCAGTGAACTCTTCCCTGACCTCCATTCTGTCATTCATAGGACATTTCTTTCATTCATCTTGAATTATCTTTGATTCTCCCTCTAATGTAATAACACCTTCCATCTAGTGAAGGCCTGTAGTCAACATGCCAGGTAAACTCACTTATGTCATCTCATCGGTTTTCCAAGTGGCTCTCAGAGGTAGGAACCATAATCAGACCATTTTAGAGATAAATAAACTGAGACTTAGTGAGGTTAAGAACTCTGCCAGAGGCTGCTTAGTAGTAAGCTGAGCTGGGATTGAAGTGTAGATATGCAAGAATCCATCTTCTTGCTTCCCACTTCGTTATCCTGTGTCTGCTGCTTCCCTTATGTTTTAGATATGTATTTCTATGTTAACAAACCACTCCCAAATGGAATACCTTAAAACAATGGTTTATTATTTATTATTATCTCCCATTGGTCAGGCAGTTGACTGCGCTCAGCTGAGTGATTCTTGCTTGGTCTCTCCCATAGTTACACTCGGATGGTGGCTGACACTGGAGTCATCTGAAGGCTCCTTCATTCATATATCTGGCACTTGGGCTGAGAAGAGCTAGGGGCTAATTGAGCATCTCTCTCCCTCCTCCCCCTTGCCCCAGGCTCTCTTGAGCTTCCTCACAACATGGTGATCTTAGATTACTCTCCCTACATGGCAGCTGATTTTCCTCAGAGTGAGCATTCTAAAATATCCAGATAGAAGCTACAGGATTTCTTGTGACCTAGCTTTAAAAGCCCCCGATGTTTCTCTCCATCATAGTTTAATGGTCAGGAAAGTTACTAAGGCCACTCCACATTCAACAGGATGGAGTTTTAGGCTTTATCTCTTCTTGGTATAAGAAGTAGCGTATGCATACAGTGAGGAAAGGAATTGATAGTGGCCGTCTTTATTCAGTTAGTCACCAAGACAAATAAATCTCTTAGGCTGGGCTCAGTGGCTCACACCTATAATCCTACTACTATGGGAGGCCAGGGCAGTTGGATTGCTTGAGCTCAAAGAGTTCGAGACCAGCCTGAGCAAAAGCAAGACCCTGTCTCTACTAAAAGTTGAAAAATTAGCTGGGCATTGTGGCAGGCATGTGTATCCAGCTACTTGGGAGGCTGAGGCAGGAAAATCACTTGAACCAAAGAGTTTGAGGTTGCTGTGAGCTAGGCTGACACCACAGCACTCTAGCCTGGGCAACACAGTGAGACTCTGTCTCAAAATAATAATAATAATGATAATAAATTAAAAAAAGAAAAAAGAACAGAAGAAACAACCAATATAATAGAAAAATTGGCAAAAGTTATGAATAGGCAAGATAAAAAGATCAATAAATACACAAGAATGGGCTCACCCTCTGAAAACAAAGAAATGTGAACATTAAAAAAAAAATCTCGTGGCTGGGCACGGTGGCTTATGCCCATAATCCTAGCATTCTAGAAGGTGGAGGCAGGAGGATCCCTTGAGCTCAGCAGTTCGAGACCAGCCTGAGTAAGAGTAAGACCCTGTCTGTACTAAAAATAGAAAAATTAGCCCGAATTCATAGCTACTAGGGAGGTTGAGGCAGGAGGATCTCTTGAGCCCAAGAGTTTGAGGTTGCTGTGAGCTATGATGCCTGGGCACTGTACCCAGGGTGACAGAGCGATATGCTGTCTCAAGAAAAAGGAAAAAATTTCTCTTAGCCATTCTATCCTACTACCACCACCTTACTAGGGTCCAGTTTCACTCTGCTTTATTTTTGGTTCAGTACTACACAATCTCCTAATTAGACTGACTCCGCAGCTCCTAACCCACTGTGTATTTTGCTAGCGTATGAATCCTCCTCAGATACCTCCTTCATCCCTGGGTTCATATACTCATAGATCCAAGGAGGGGGTGTTTTATAAATTATCCAATTTTACCCTTTCATTTTACAGAAGAGGAAACCAAAGCCTTAGAAAGACATATTCAAAATCATATGGTTAATTTTTAATAGAGTTTCAGGTTGGTCAACACTTATTAATTGTGTTCCTTGAGAAAGAAGACTTGAAGAGACTATAGTTTAACAGGGAAGATGGATACCTTGGAGATTAATAGAAGTTTGCTCATGGTCACATTGATGCACAGAGGAAAGGCAAGCCACACAATTTCGGGCTCAGAGATTTCCTAGATAGTGTACCTCTATAGACAGAGTTTTCCAGGCAAAGACAAGTAAGTAGAGGGAATGGCCCAAAGGAGAAAGATGAAGAGGTGGGAATTGAAGGGGGTTGGGGGTACCCATGGTATTTGGTGTTTCTAGAGCATGGAGGGCCGTGGATGTCAGGACCTGATTCTGTAGGTGATAGAGTCATCGAAGCTGAAGACCTACACATGGTCCTTTAACATGGTCCATTTATCTCGGAAAAAGTTTACAGGTGACTGTCCCAGGCACCATCATGGCCATGCCACTTTGAATGGATTTTAAAATGCCACTCCCTTCCACCCCAAAAAGACCAATCACTAAAAAGAAAGAAAATGAACCAAAAATACTTGAACATATAACTTTTAGAGGTGCAAATACAAATGACATAACTATATGAAAAGATGCTCAACTTCATTCCTTACTGGGAAGATATGATTGAAAACCACACCAAAAGATACCATTTGTCACCACACTTCAGCCTACAACTATTTTGATATTTAGAGGAAGCAACATGATTATTCATGTGCTACACCTTGTTTGTTATTACAAAGGATTGGAAACTATCTAAATGTCCTGCGGGGGAAAACTGGCCAAATAAATTCCATTTTATCCATACAAAGGAAAGCTATGAAATCTTGAAAAAAGAGAATGAGAATCCTGTATGTTCTGATTTGGATAGACCATGAAGACAAGTATTCAGTGAACCCACCCCCCCAAATGTGTAAAATGAAGTGAAAAATAAATATACACATGTATTTCCTCAAATATGCATAAACTATCTCTGGAAGGAAACATAAGAGATGTATAATATTGTTTATAATAATGAGTACAGAAGTAAGAGGAGAGTATCTCACTGTTTATTCTTTTGTGCCTTTTGAATTTCCAACCAGATGATTCTTATTTTTTAAAACTAAATATGAGACAAAACAAAGGCAAGATTTTAAAATAAATAAATCATGACCACTGGGAGATTTCCTCAGATCTTGGGTAGGATAAGTGTTCCGTGAATCCCTTTCATTTATAGTCAATTGATGAGAGAGAAAACCTAGCCAAATATTCTCAGATTTTCAAACGTTTGTGAAAATAAAATCTGAAGCAGATATGACGAAGTATTGAAGTGGGGTAAGCAGTTACTAGTGTGTATATCCCACTGTTTTTCAGGATATTGAGCTACCTTGCCATAAAAAATTGCAATAAGCAAATAAATAAAGTTGCATGGCATGGCTTTGATGTTCTGCTTTGGACGTATCGAAGCCAATTAGTTCCATTTTCATACACGTTCAGCACTGCCATCCTAAATTTCATACTTCCCACCCACATGCTTATATGGAGGGCCCTTTTATTTTATTGTCATTTTGGACTCCTATCTGTATATAGTCACTACTTCCCTTCATGAAATTATCACTACTGTGAAGGGTTAACAGTGTGTCCAATTCAGAAGTCAGCACGGTTTTTCTCTAAAGAGCCAGATAGTAAATATCTTAGACTTTGCAGACCAGACGGTCTGCTGCAACTACTGGAATCTACCTTTGTTTTTTTGAGACAGAGCCTCAAGCTGTCCTCCTGGGTACAGTGCCTTGATATCACAGTTTATAGCAACCTCCAACTCCTGGGCTCAAGTGAGTCTCCTGCCTCAGCCTCCCAAGTAGCTGGGACCACAGGTGCCTGCCACAACACCTGGCTATTTTTTGGTTGCAGCCATCATTGTTGTTTTGACGGGTTGGGGCTGGATTCGAACCCGCCACCTTAGGTGTATGTGGCTGGCACCTTAGCCACTTGAGCCACAGGCACTGAGCTCTAAGCAAGCAGTTCTAACAGAAAGTGGTACGCTCTCTGGTGACTGCAAGATTCTAGAAGAGAGTGGTTGAACCCACTCTTGGCCTGGGTATCAAAAAGATATAGCACCTAAATTAAGGGGTAAACAGAAGGTTTTTGTTTGTTTGTTTTTAAGACAGAGCCTCAGGCTGTCGCCTTGCCTCAGCCTCCCAAGTAGCTGGGACTACAGGTGTCCACTACAACGCCCGGCTCTTTTTTGGTTGCAGCTGTCATTGTTGTTTTGGTGGGACCAGGCTGGATTCGAACCCGCCACCTTAGGTGTATGTGGCTGGTGCCTTAGCCACTTGAGCCACAGGTGCCAAGCCTAGAATCTGCCTTTGTAACACAAAAGCAGCCCTGGATGATACATAAATGAATGGATGTGGTTGGGTGGCAGTGTACTTTTTTTTAAGGTGATAAACCGGATTTAGCCACAGAGCCACAGTTTGCTGACCTTCATCTAATTTTTTAGAATATTTATCCCCTTTCCCTGTCTCTCCTGGAAAGAGGATTGACATCCCTGGTGTGTGTGTTTGTGTATGTATATGTATATGTAGTCCCCAGGCAGGGAAGACCTAAAGAGGGAAGGTGTGGGGGCTGAATGTTGTGTTTCTAGGACAGAATAGAATAATCCAGGCTGACTGGCAGTTATTTCAGTGGAAAATGTTAAGGAATAATATTTTTTTTAAAATGAAGGTGAAATCATGATTCCCTTTTAAATATAACATGAACATATGTCAAAGGTTTTATTTAGCTCATTAGTTAATGATAAAAACAGAAGGCTCTTATAGCTGGTTCAAAGGAAGAACAGACAAATACACAAAGTAGGACAATTAAATTCATGAACTCGTCCTAGAAAAAGTGCTCCACACCTCACTGGTGAACATCACTCCGTTCACCCTCGAAGTACCTCCCTTGGGAAACTACGCACCAACGCCAGCACCTGGTCCACACTTCAAAGCACTTTTTCTAGGATGAGTTTGCAAACTTTATTGTCAGAACTCATAGAATGACAACTCTGATGGCCATTCTAGAAAAAGAGTTCCAAAATTGCTTGGAAGGGTGGGCTAGGTTGGTGCAAAGCTTCCTAAGGGGAGTACTTCAGAGGTGACCATAGTGACATTCAGCAAAGAGGTACGTAACACTTTGTCCAGGAAGAGCTCCCAAACTTAATTGTCGGACCCTCTTATAAAGGCCATGAGACGTGCCAAAAGGAAGCTGCTAAGGAAAAATGGCCACTTGGGGACCATTTCCATCATTATCAGTTTTCTACAGTTTATGGAGTTGTAAAGTGCATCGCTTAAAGGTAATGAAAGGTAGACCTGTAAAATTAGATGGTGCAGAAAGGGTTCCTGAAATGATGCCTAATTATTCCCAGGAAAAGATATTCCAAAATCTTCTTTTACTCTTTTCAAAGTTTTTCACAATTCTGTCTGGTAGAAATACTGTGCATTAACATCATGCTAACTCTAGACCAATGTTTTTCAGCTGTTTTTATCTCACAACACACTCGAACCTATAGTTAAATTTTCACGGCACACTTTAATTATGTTGATTTAAAAACAAAGTAAAAAGAAGAATATACCTACTTTGCTTTGCACTTCTTTTGAAAATAATTATCTTTAAAAATTTTGACAGTACACCTAAGATCCTCTCCTGGTGAGCGTGGCACACCAGTTGAAAATCATTGCCCTACATGATAGAAGATGGTGAAATCTGGGCATGAGGTTTTCAGCTCAGTTTGATAAGTGATAAGCAGCTATAGCAGGTGCTCGGGTACAGGAGGGAGCTATGTTTACCAGCAGTAATCTAGGGGAGGATTAAAGTTTGGCCAGTGGAAGTGGGGTGCAGTGGAGAATTCCAGGGACTGTTGCAGAAGCAGCAGCATGATAACCTGGAACTACGTAAGATTTGGGTTAGAAACCATGCCTGCTGCTTACCGTCCCTGCAGCATCGAGCAAGACTGGACCAGTTTGCTCATCCGCAGTTGGGGGATAATATTAAGTGCCTCAGAGGCCATTGTGTTAAATGAGAAAGAACTTGGTACTTAGCACTTGGCCTCGTGATAGCCATTTGTAATAATACATGGTGGTTTCCCACTTTCTATCTAGGGCACTCTGAGACACAAACTGTGTGCCCTTGAGCAAGTCACTTCCTCTTTCTGAGCTTTGGTTTCTTCATCTTTTCAAATGCAGAAAATGATACCTACCTCACAGAATGGGGGGAGTGGTTCTAGCAAATGCTAGTTTCCCTTTGAGGGTTCAAGAAGGCATCATTGAGTAAGTGATCTCTGTGTCAAGTCTTGATGGAGAAGTGGGTTTTCTACTTTATAGGTTTCGTGAGATTTCTAATCACTTGTATGCACATAATTCAGTAATTCCATTTTATTTTATTTACTTTCATCACTTTCTTTTGGAGATGTCTTGGTAAGGAACATGCATTGTAGACAAGGAAGTGGGAAACAGCCTGAAATTGTTCGAAGCTGACTTTATAAATGGAACATACAGTATGCATATGAATTAGTGGTTACTTAAAGCTCTATCACACTCCAGTTTTTTTGGACAGAATTAATTGAAAATATTTTGACCCATTGTGTCCACCAAAGTAATAAAAATGTCTTAGGAATTCTTTTGTTTTGGCTACCTAACCTATATCCCCTAGATTTTCTCCATCTCCTAGAAACAATACAAAAATTTATCAGACCATTAGAAATCATGTTCATTTCACTTGTACTTCATGGAAATGTACTCGTTTTTCTCTGAGAGAAAGAGAGAGACCCCATAACCCATATGATTGGGTATAATATAGCAGCTAAAGGACTTTGCACAACAATTTCCAGAAAACTCTAGTTTCTGACTTTTGTAGGGGTCAAGGGGAAGGTTCCAATTCACCCTCTGAAGGTTTGCTGAAAAATCAACTTGCAAAAAGGCTGATTAATTGGAGAAAAGACATACAGATTTATTTAACGTGTATACATTCCAGCCTTCTGAATGGAGTCCCAAAGGTACAAAGGAAATTGTCCGTTTTTATGCTTC
Source organism: Galagoides demidoff (assembly GCA_963574575.1). NCBI lineage: Eukaryota > Metazoa > Chordata > Mammalia > Primates > Galagidae > Galagoides > Galagoides demidoff. The sequence continues at coordinate 7,455 of CAUYQV010113631.1, forward strand.
AGTTCAATAAAGTATAGACAGTGTGTAAAAATATGATTGGATAAAAAGCACATGAACTAATGGTAATAGACCGAGAGGGGAAACCCAGCAAGGCCTGTCTGCCTGTTTGTCTAGACTCTTGGGCCTCTCTGAGCTGCATTTTTTCATTCTGGGTAGGGAGCAAGGCCCTCTCTGGAATGAGGGTCTTATGACCTATAGTCAAACAAAATAGGTCAGTTTTCTTTATGGCCAGTGTTTCCTCAGAAAGGTGGAAAGGAAAGTTAGAGTAATATTTTTAGGCTTTATAGCTGGCTTTACAGTAAAGGGGTTCTGGTCTCTGTGACCTACCATGGGGAGGAGGGATTCTAATTTCTGTGGCTAGTCCTGGGGAGAACAGGATTGAGAGACAAGAGGGCAGGACAAGTTAGAGGGAAACTTAGGCTTTGAGGATACTTCTGAGCCCTTCACATTAGGCTGTTGTTTGCCGAGCCCCAACACTTTCTTAGCTTACCTGGTAGTTGTCAAACTCCACTGTTCCTGTCATTGTGGCTGATGTACAACTAACAAGGCCACCAAAAGCATGGCCCAGGCATGACTCCAGAGTAGTCATGGCAGGCACCCTCTCCACTCCATCCCTCTTTCTCTGCTTGTTGGGGCATCCTATCCCATCACGCTTTGGCTTTGACTGCCCTGATTCTTCCTTTTCAGTTAGAAAGCTTCCTTCCATCCTTGTCTTGTCTCCCAGGATCCCTATTTGTCATGTTTCGCCCTCTCTCTTGGAGCCAGCACAGTCTGCCGATACTTCATAGCCTTACAGAGGAGGGCGTGGGGGACAGGGAAGAGGTTTCATACAATGAAAGGAGGTGGTTCTGGTCTGTTCTCTTGCTTTCTTTGGAGCCCCAGGTATCACAGCATCCTGCAGCAGGTTGTGGTTGGAATGGAGAGAAAGCCTGGAAGCCAGCCAGTTGAACAAGAAACTTATGGAATGTAATTACAAGCAACTTTTTTTTACTCTCTTTCTCTGTTTCTGCACCCTTGATAGTAATTCAGTAGGAGCAATTCTTTTGCTGCCTTTGGTTGAAAACCCACGTAGTTGTATGACTTTTTTGATCTCAAGTAATAGAAACTCTTAGGGTCCCTGGAAGTTGCCAGCGCAGTCTCAGTTCAGTGTTTTTTTGTTTTTGTTTTTTTTTAATTGTTGGGGATTCATGGAGGGTACAGAGAACCAGGTTACATCAGTTCAGTTTTTAAGAGGGTCTAGTCTGTGTAATAATCAAAACCTCCGACTTGCTTTTATGTTGAATCTACTCCCTTTGCAAACTAGAGCCTTCCCGGGGGAAGAGACATAGTGTTTTCCTTTGCTCTCCTTACACACATCCTCATGTTGGTGACCAGGATTTCTGACCCTACTGGGGGTCCAGGGGGGACAAAGAGACACAAAGGCAGTGGGATGGCTCTTATCAGTACTATTGAGGTGTCTTCACAGTCTGGAAGGACTGTAGGGGTGACTCCTTATCTCATGGGCTTCTTTGTGGGTTCTCCTGAGGCCCTTACTGGGAGCATTGAACTTTATTTCCCCTGACACACAGTATTTTCCTCGGGCTGGCCACCATTTCCTCAGCTCTACCCAACAGTCTACTCTAGAGGGAACCTCTCAGTTGGGGTCAGTCTTTTCCATGGAATCCTCTTAGGTAGGACTTTAAATCAATCCATAATGACTCTTTCCCCAATGTGCCTTCTACCCAGCCTGCAAGAAATGCTCCAGGTTATTTGCCCGACCATCTCCAGGAGAACAGCATCCAACAGGCTCCTCTCCTTTGCTTGTTCCATTAGAGCTGCTAATCTTTTAGATCTTCCTGGCATGAATTAGACTCACTACTCTGTCCCAATAACTGTAGAGAGACCTTATCAAACCCTCTAATGGCCTCATTGAAGCCCCTTTCTCTTACTATTCTGGAGAAGGACCCCACTTCCTCTCCTTGGCAGGGGAAAATACCAGCATAGTGGTCTCCAACAAAATCCTCTTTTAAGCTTCATTTTCTCAAAACTATTCTATCCTCAAAGCGAGTAAGGGATTCAAGAGTTAGGTGATGAGTTTTAACTCTGCACCTTTGAAATTTTTATACAGTGGTCTCTTCAAAGTGTAACTTCCACTACTTCCAGCACATAGGGACAGCCATATCCAGTTAGACGACCTTGGCCTTGGTGTTAGCATCACAATTGTTCAATAGTTGCTCTATTTTGGGCCCTCTTTCTCTTTATCTCTTTTCATCCTTACAACAACCTCCTTTTAGAGAGAGAAAATTAAGAGACAACAGGACTCATCTAAGAGTATTCATTTTTTTTTTTAATTTATGTATTTATTTATTATTTTTTTGAGACAGAGTCTTATTTTGTCACCCTTGATAGAGTGTCATGGTGTCCTAGCTCATAGCAACCTCAAAGTTCTGGGCTTAAGTTCTTGTCTCAGCCTCCCAAGTGACTGGGACTACAAGTGCCTGCCACAGTGCCCAGCTATTTTTAGAGATGTGTCCTGCTCTGTCTGGCTGAGGCTGGCCTCAAACCTGTGAGCTCAGGCAGTCCACCCACCTTGCTTCCCAAATGCAGGGATTATAGGTGTGAGCCACCGCACCTGACCTCTATTCAGTGTTACCGTTGGGGCTGGGAACATTTTATCTACATAGTTCATGATTTCAGTCTTGAGTGCCTCTTTGATCAAAAAGTTATTTAGAACAATGTCCATGATTTGCAAGAGGGTGGATTAAAGATAATTCTTCTGTTATTACTATCTGTTTTTTTTTTTGCTATTTTGGTCAGAAATATAGCCCTGAATGAGTTTGAATGTTTAGAATGTAGTGAGCTTTTTTAAATGGCCTAATACGTGGGCACTTTAAGTAACTGTTCCACAAGAATGTGAAAGGCTACCTATTTGCTTTCTATTTTGGGTACAGAGTTCTATGGATTTGTCTGAACTTGGACTTTCATGGATTCTAAGTCAGGGTCTTATGCACAGGAGTTCCCAGTGGCTGAAACAAAGACATTTTGGAGGCGCTGATGACCCACGTTGCAAATTATTGTTGAAACAATTGGCATACCTGAAACCCAGCTACATTTTTGTTATTTCATTTCCAGTCAAGCAGAAAGTCTGTTCCAGATCCATAAGATCTGGTGCTGCGGCTTTCCGTTAAACTTCTAAAATGTAACTTTGGATGGTGAGTCATTGCATCCAAAGTTCTCAGCCCAAGTCTGCCACTAACTCGCTCCTGGGCATTTTGCCTCCCCCCTACAATGCAGGGGTCCAGGTGGACTTTCTCCAGGTCCAATTCTGCTTCTCAGAGTCTGACTCTGTGTGGTGAGCCTCTGGCCTTTCATCTCGAAGGTCACAGGCAGTTCGTAAAAGACAGTGTTCCCATTAAGAATGGATGTTTCTTAGAGGAAGCATTGTAGCCATGCAAATATAGCATGCTGGTCCCTGGGAAATAAAAACTATTATTTAAAAAATTCTGAAACTATTAGTCTGAGATCAGTTGTAAAGTTAGTGGGGTGACCCTTTCCTCGATGTCATATGAACACCAGACCAAATTCAGATATAAACTAGGTCAGAGGATAGACCTGGAATGAGATGCAAAATACTGGCTTGTATCTTTTTGTCTAGAACAGCTGCGTATGGGCCGGGTGGTGTGTGTCCCCCCCCACGGTGATGCAAACATATTCCTGGTGCCCAGTGCTGCAGTCCCTCTCCCCTGAGATCCTCTGTGGAGTGATTGGAGTTCTCTAATGGGAGAGGCAGAGGGAAGATAATTGGTTTTTTTTTTTTTTTTGCAAACACTCAGTGCATTTTCTTCATTTCAGATGTACCATTGAATCAATATGTTAATTATTTCATTACTTATACTCAGTGTGTGTCAGACTGTGCTGCCCTCTACAGAGACAAAGCTGGGTAAAGGCAGAAGGGCAGGTGGATGGTTTCTTGTTCCTTACCCCACCTAAAGCGAGACATGAGCTCACCACATTCTGTGTACAAATAAAAGGATGCGCTCAGAGGATGTTCCTCTAAATTTCCAAACCACAGAGTCATGGTTCTGGGGGAAGAACCACGACTAGTTGAGCAGTCAGAAAGGCTGCCTTGACCTCATTGGCGCTTGGGGCCTCTCCCCAGCTTCCTCAGAGGCTTCATTGTGGAATGAATGAATCTGGAGGGTGAGCAATGGCCCTAACCCTGACTTTTAGGAAAGAGGTTGCTTGCAGAAATGAGCTCAGCCTAATCACTTGAAATTAAGGGCAGCACAGGAAAACGCCCCAGCTCTGTTTATAAACATGCAAAACAATGTACTGGACACAGCGATTACTCAACAAGAGACTATTCACAGATGGCGGCCTGGGCTGGGAGTGGACACAAAGCCTAGGCCTATAGATCAGTAATCACCATCCAGGGACGTGCTGTGGGGTGTAAGTGAGCTTACTGCACTGAGGCAGGTAGACGGTAGGGGCTTAATGTGGAATTGCCTATCCTGTTGGTAATTAGATCCCAGAGGGAGTGGATTTCAACCAATTCCACATCCTCTTACACTCTCCTTCTCTCCTCTCTTCTCTAAATGTAGAATCATTACTGGGCACGCAAATGTATATGCATTCAGTCAGTGAATACAAACTCCCCTGTCTGCTAGGACCATGAGGAAAGCCTGGGTGGATTAAAGATGAGCTCTTCATCCAGGAATGTCACTATTTACATGGGGAAATGAGGCAGAGTATGTGAGTGTGAGCACTTATGTGTGCAAAAGGGAAGTGGCCAGCTGTGATCAGTCCTCCCCTTCTTCCCACTGCCTACTCCTCATCCTCAGGTCCCAGATCAGTTGTGCCTTCCTCTGAGCAGCCTTCTCTGCCCTTCTGAGACTGGGTTGGGTGTTCTGGCTCTGTGATCCCACAGTGCCTGTGTGCCCCCCTCCCCAGAACCACTGCTCACACTGAACTCTAATTGCTTGTTCGGTTATTTGTGTCTCCTGCCCCTGCCCCACACTGTGCCTTTCCTGGGAGCAGGGACTTTCCCTGACTATGTCCCTCCTGGCACAATGCATGCTTGGTGACAAATTCTATGAATGGTATTGTTAGTATGCTCTGAGAGTGGAGATGGAGGTGGTCATTTTAAGCCCAGGAACTCCAACTGGCTCTGAAAGATGAGTTAAGAACAAGAAGAGAGATGATATGGTTTTTCTGAGTGCTGTGGTTCTCAAAGTGTGGTTCCTGGAACAGCAGCCCAGAAATTGTTAGAAATACATATTCTGGCGTCGCCCCACACCTAACAAATCAGAGAGCCTGGAGGTGGCCCCTGGAAATCTGGGTTTCAGTAAGCCCTCAAGATGATTCTGATGCATAGCAAAGTGCCCCAGCACCTTGCTGCTATGGCTCTGTATTATTTACTCCTGGGGGGAGGTGACACACTGACTGGATCCTACTGGGACTTTCGGTCCAGGCCTAGCACATGGAATTTGTCCCGTGTGCTACTCTCAGTTGATTAGCAGTGGTTGTTCAGAGCTCTTGTGTGAAAGGTTCTGAGGCCACGGCTACAGGGTACAGAAGGGCCACAGTTGATTTGCAGCATCTGCCATTGATGTGAGAGGAAGCAGCACTGGGGGTCTTGTATCTGCCGTCTCTGGTCCAGAGCCTGTCCTCACTGTGTGCAGGGTGTGAGGACTGCAGCGTTCAAGCCTGAGGGTCTGGCTGAAGATCCTCTTTTGACCCTCGTGCTCTGGTTTTCCATGACCCAGCCGACTTCTGGTGTCCAGTTTGGGTGTCCTGCCCCTTGACACTGTTCTCACCATGATCGGGCCTCCTGTACCAGCTGCTAGCTGCTCCCATACTGACCACCACCTCTGTGGGTCTTGGTTGATGGCCTTCCCTGTTACTGTTTGACCAGGCCCCCAACCCTTGTTCAGCGTTGTGACCTTTCTATAGCCATTTTAAAATTCTTCCTCTGTGACCAGGTTGGGTCATTTGGGTCTTGCCCTGGACATAACATAATTTGGATCTGCCCTAAGAAAAATTAATCTTTTCCTCTTGTCCAAACTTGATCACCTATGTTCAGAAACTCCTAGTCTTGACTGTTTCCTAAGCCTGTCCCAGTTATCCAAGAGAAGGATCCCAGGTGATGGGACCAGGACACAAAGGCACAGAGGTCAGCATGTCAAAAATATGACTGGGTTCTGTGAGCAAACTATTCTGACTGGGTTAAGAACTCATGTCAAGACGTGCTGGAGTGAAACATTGGCAAACAGTTGGTAAAATCAGATTGCAGAGAGTTCTGAATCCCCTAGCTCTGGAGCTTGGGCTTCCTGCTACAGGAGGCTCTGGGTTGGGGGAGGTGGTGACCCCCTAAAGATTTGCTGTAGGGATATCAAGGTGGCAGCTATGTGCAGAGTGATGGGCAGGGAGCGACCAGGAGGAAGCTGTTGCAGTGACCCTGGCCTGATGTGGCACTGGTCGTGGAAGGAGAAAGACTCCAACATATGAAAGAAATGCCAGAGACCGTCCCGAGTGGGAATGGGTTGGACAGCTGGCTGATTTCACACAGGGGCTAAGGAATAGAGAAGAATCAGAGATGACGGGGATAACACCAGCCCTGACATAAAGAGGAAACCCAGGAAAGAGTAGATGTGGAAGGAAGTTGAGAATTTGAGATGAGAAGTAAACAGGTTTGAGGTGAAGCAGGATATCCTAGTGGGAATGCTGCACAGGCCCGGCGGTGCTCAGGACCACGGGTACTGTGTGGTCTCCATCCAGGAGATGGCTGAAAAGAGGGAGGGAAGAGGATGCTGTGGGTCTGAGGCGTGGCCCTGGGAAGTGCTTGCACTGGGCTGGAGGAAGAAGCAGAACCAGGGGAGGAACCATCTAAGAGGAGAGGAACCAGGAGGCTGCAGTGGCAGGGATGGAAAAGGACAAGAGGGCACTGAGGTAGAGGTGGCGGCCTGCAGCATTGATGCTACAGAGAGGATAAGGAGAAAGAGGACACATCTGATAAGGTGTGCCTAGGGGGTTGTGGACAGCACTCGGAGTGCAATGGACCACTCACTCAGCTTCGGGACAGACATTTGGAACTTAAACTAAGTGTCTCTCTAGGGAAACCCTTTTACTGACAAGTTCGCAGGTCACCCTGGGCCTGGGGACCTTGTCGTGAAGGTTCTACTGGTGATCACACTCTTACCCCACTTCTCAACCCCCGACACACCTGCAAACACACCCCCACCTCTGTCCATCAGTGACTGTTCTGCAAGCCAACATGAAGGCCACAGAACGTGCATTGTTCTTCCATTTGCCACCTACTCCTAAGCTTAGCTTCTCAAGGCTCTCCACATAGCTGTCAGGAAGAAAATCATCTGCTGTGCCCAGTTGTTCAAGTTGTGCCCTGCACAGGGTACTTCATCTAAGGGGACAGCATTTACATTGCAGGTATCTTTATTATTTTTATTTTACTTCATATTTTAATTATAACTGTTGAAATTTACTATGCCAGTCTTCGGGCAGATAGCAGGAAAGTGCCGTTTTCTAATAATATCAGTACATCATGACAGTTTTCCTTCAGGCAGAAGTAACATATGAGGAAGGGATACCTTCTCTACTTCTCGTAAAGGCACAGTGAAGGCGGCCTGGGGAGCTCCCTCCAGATGGATGAGGGGTCAGGGCTTTGGTGAGTAGACAGCCTCCCAGCTTCTCTCCAAATGTGGACGATCAGAATGAGCTCTTGTTAGTTCATTTTAATTCAACGAGCATTTATCGAACACCTGTTGTGCGAGAAAACCTCTATCTAGGCTACAAGGATGAGAAAGACAAACTTATCCTCTGGAATCCGACTGAGGATACAGGTGGGGAAACGTCAGTGCTGCAGTCACAGAGGCGTGTAAGTGCTGGGGAGGCGCTCAGTCCTGCCACGCCCAGTCTTTCACTCCATTATGCCCTTTGTCTTTTAATGGAATAAACTTAAATATGAGCCATAATTAAGGCACGATTTTAACAGATCTTTTATTGTTGTGAATCACTGCTTAATAAGGCCAGTTCTTTCTTCTAGGCTTAAGAAGGTAATTTGTTTTCAATCAGTTGTTAAGATCAAAAGCTTTTTAAGGCTTTTCTACTTTTGGCTCAGACAGCACTGGTACGTGGGGGGGGGGCAGGGAGGGTTTCTCTAGCCTTTCTCATTTTCTCACTCTTAAGGTGCATTTTATTTGGGTTTTTATTTGTTTTGGTTTTGAAACAGAGTCTCATTCTGTCACCCTGGGTAGAGTGCCGTGGTGTCATAACTCACAGCAACCTTAAACTCCTGGTCTCTTGTAATCCTTCTGTCTCAGCCTCCCAATTAGCTGGCACTACATGTACCCACCACAAAGCCTGCCTTGTTTTTCTATTTTTAGCAGAGACGGGTCTTACTCTTGCCCAGGCTGGTCTTGAACTCCTGATCTCAAGGGGTCCACCTGCCTCAGCCTCCCAGAGTGCTACCATACCTGGCCTTTAACAAACATTTTAGCTAAGGTGACCAGATTTTAACATTGGTAAAGCGGGACACCATTGATGGGGGTGGGGCCTGACAACAATGCAAACTTTGATAAGCAGTTCTTGATTATCAGTTCTCAACAATTATTTGTTATTAAAGTTTAACATTATGAAATTAACAAAAATAATATAAAACTCATATCCTGGTGAAATAGCTACACGGCAGCCAAAAACTGTATATTCCCTTCCTGTTCTCCCATGTTCCCTAGCTTATCATGCATTCTTTCCAAAAATTGGGACTTTTTAAAAATGCTGCAGGACATGGGACAAATTATTAAAAATCAGGACTGTCCCACCAAAAGCAGGACGTCTGGTCACCTTACTGGGGAAGGAGGGGCTACTTGTTTGTTCCAGACAGTTTGGCTCCTTCTGAGCTAATTGTCCTTGCCTAGAAGCAAGGGAGGGAGCCAGTATAATTCTGATACAGATTCAGAACCTTGCCCAGGAGGGGAGTAGGGAGTTTACATTAGCCTTTTCATTTCCAAATGAAGTTACATTAACCTTTTCAGTAGCCAAAAACCATATATTCCCTTCCCGTTCTCCCACTGTTCCCTAGCTTGTCGTGCATTCTTTCCAAAAATTAAGACTTTTTAAAAAACGCCATGGGACGTGGGACAAATTGTTAAAGATTGGGACTGTCCTGCCAAAAGCAGGATGTCTGGTCATCTTAATTTTAGCTGGTGGTTACAGAGAACAAGGAAAGGTCATTCTGCTCATCTTGACAGTTTTAAGTTTTCTTTTGGGTAAAGAGTGGAGGATTTCAACTCTGTGGCTAATTTGTTCATATAGTCAGGTATTCTCATATATGACTTGTCTTGCACCAGTCCTCCATTCCTAAAAGAGGACAGTTTCCTTTCTAACATCACCTCCATCAAGTTTATAGTTTATGAGATGCTACAGAAGCAGAAGGCTCTTTCCACAACTGTGCATTTATCCTCTGACCTAAAGAAAAACCTTAGACAAATTTAAGAGTTTGAGCAAGCAAATGATTTGCAAATAGAGTAGCCTTCAGAACTAGAGCAGGCTCAGAAAGATTTCAGGGTTGCCACGTCGCTGGATAACATTCATGGACACAAAAAGAGAAGTGACATACAGAAAACAGGCATGAGGTGCAGAGACAGCTGCCCTGGCACTTGTCTCAGAGCCGCCTAACTGAAACTCAGATGCTGCGATTAGCATGGCTGTCTGTAACAATGACAAATTTCTAAGTTAGGTTTCTGGTTTATTTTTGTACTGAGTAAATGTTCTTGCTGATCTAGTCAAAATTCAGTGCCTGATAGATGGCCGCATACAAACATTGAAGACTTGAGAAGATACAGTGGACCAGAAGGACTATATGATGAGTATCAATAACATCAAATTACTAAAGCGTACACCTTAACAAGTGCCTCTGTGAACCACACCAATTTAAATCCAACAAATCAAAGCTCAGGCAGTATAGACAGTTCAAAGATACTTGAGTCCACTGATCACAGTCCCTACTTGGGGTGTGATGGCAATCAAGGAGCAAAAATTGCTGAAAAATAGTCTGCCTCAAACAGATACCCATCTTTGTAGCTAGCTTGGCAACACAAATCATAGCAATCTGGAGACCCAGTAGAAGAAAAAAACCTTGTAAAAGCCAAGCTTGCTGTCCACCATGCTGGATGCCTGTAACCCAACTGTGAGCTGCTCTCATAAACACATCTTATGTCCCTTGTCCTTGATAAATTTCCTGAATGTGTTTAGAGGCAGTGTCTAAAGAAATAGCAGTATTAGTCTCCCTATTATTAGTTAAGCTTTCTTTAGTCACAAAATCTGGGGAAAGATAGGTACAGCGTTTGGTTTTGTTCAATGTAAAACATAGGCCCTCATCTTGATGTTTCATTAAGTGTCTGTTTAACATGAATGAATGTGTGTGTATGTGTTATCCCCCACCTTCCAGAGAGTAGCTCCTATCCATCTGAACCCCTGGGAGGTCTGATTACCCCCAAAATTCAAGATTTCCTCAATGTACAGATTAGCTTCAAATTCTATGCTGCTCTTAGCCCACTACCACAAAAAGTGAGCCCCCAGGAACCTCGCTGGAATCTTTTCCTCAGTGGAAACTACTTTATTTTCCTAAACCCAACAATCGGTCTGGTTTTTGCTAAAGCATAAACTTTAGCTAAAACCATCTACAAATTATGGTCCCATGGATTTCCTGTAGGGATAAGGAAAGGATTAGGAGAGCAGGAAATGAGGAAAAAGAAATAAAATAAGGCTTTCATGACGGTAAGGAAGCCTTGATCTGTGACCTTGGGAAGGCTGTCCTTCACTTCTCTGATGCCATCTGTTTCTGGGGAGAAATTTCCTGAGTCAGCTTCACCTTAAGGTCTCCAATGGGGATGCATTTCCAAGAGTCAGAGCGGCTGTTTTGAGGTGTGAGTTTAGACCCAAGGTTTGAGGACCTCAAGTTTTACTGCCGTGTAGATGGTGAGAAGGACTTGGTGTGGTCCCTTCAAATGGAGTTTAAGGGTGGTCTTCTTCTGATGTTGTTTCCAGAAGACCCAATGTCTGGGTTTTAGATTGTAAAGGATTCGATTGTCTTCAACTGGTGGATCATGAAAGGCTTCCTTTACTTGGTGAAAATACAGTTTAGCATAATGCATGAAAGCCATGTAGCACTTAGGCATATCGGACTTTGGGAGAACAGAAGGGACACGAGCTTCTATCATTAGGGACATAGACTTTCCAGTGACTATTTCATAAGGGATCGATATATGTTTTCTCTGGGGGTGGATCTGGTTGCTGTCAATATGAACACCTTTGACCAAGACAGTTCAGTTCATTTAGTTCATTTTGCCCAATGCTACTATATTTTTAATACTTAGCTGTTTACAACTTGTTCAATGAAATGAACTCTTTAACAACTTGTTCAGTGAAATGAGTACCCCTATCATTAGAGATTTCTCCAGAAATTCCCCATAAGGAAACACAACTTTGAACAGTCTTTTAACTACTGTCATAATAATGGCTTTCCTGTGTGGAAATCATCTATGCAATCAGCAAACACAGATTATTATAAGAACATAGTGACACCCATTGAGGCAATGAATGAAGAAGTCCTTCTGTAAATGTTTAAGTGGCCTTCAGGCACCAACTGAAGTTTTGATTGTCTTCCTGAAATTCTGGGTTTGATGAGCCAAACATTGGTTGTAAACCATTTTAGCAATTTTAAAATAGTTACCATACCAATATTTTTCCATAATTTGTATCATTTAGTATACTTCATGATGAAGTAGAATGCAGAACTTTTAAGAATGGAAGCTTCAAGGACTCGGGAAAGACCAGGTGATTTGTCTGGGCCCTCCCAGAGTCCATGCTTAACATTGAATTTACATCCTTTAAATACAAATTTTATCGCTTTAATTCAGGTGCATAGCACTATTTAATAAATAGATTATTATAGGTAATTTGTCTTGGATCAATCTTCTGATGTCCATTCAAATTGCATATCTTAATTTCAGTATTGGCTGATGTAGCATCAATGTTTGCAAAAGGATTTCCCTTATATTTAATTAATTTTGTTCTGCTTAATGTTGGGTTGACTGATTAGTTTCTTCATAAAAGTTCTGGGAATTGTGACCCAGTCCAGTGGGATGATCTTAAGTTTATCAAAAACCTGTATTTGTCAGAGGTCTTGCCATCTTTTCCAGGAACCTCCTTGAAGACAATGCACCTTTGGATTATGGATACGTTTAACTGTATCCATGGGTCCAAAAATCTCAAAATAGTCATGTTAAAAATATAATGAAAGTTCAATATGACCAGCAATTGACAGGAAAATTTGATTATTTCTGTGGCATAGAACATTTTAATATGATCAAAATTATGTTTCATGACATTAGATTTTTGGTAATCTTGCACAGTTGGGGGGTACTTATATCAATATCATACTCATTAATGTAATTTAAAAATGTTAAATGCCATTTCTTATTTGACAGTGCTTTCTATGTAATTTAACATATTGAATAAGTCTAATTAGTTTAATATATCTTTTTCACTAGGTAAAAGATACATCCTTTCTGATTTTTTAATAGTCCTACTGGAAAATTCCAAGTTAATTTGAGGTCAAAAAGACTTAATTTATAAATTATAAATTTGTAAAAAATGTCAAAGGCTTAATAAATTTAAGTAAGATCTTGGTTATATATTTAACCAGTATGACAATAAAAGATTTTAGAGACAAATATAGAAGATTACATAGTCCTAGGAAAAATCTTAATTCTTTGATAATAAGGACTCAGTTGCCTTTAGTAATCAAAAACTTTCTAATAAAGACAGCATGAAGGACAGGAAATTTTTTTTTTTTTTGAGACAGGAGCCTCAAGCTGTCCCTCTGGGTAGGGTGCCGTGGCATCTCAGCTCACAGCAACCTCCAACTCCTGGGCTCAAGCAAGTCTCCTGCCTCCGCCTCCCAAGTAGCTGGGACCACAGGCGCCCGCCACAATGTCCAGCTATTTCTTTTTGGTTGCAGCCGTCATTGTTGTTTGGCAGGTCCGGGCTGGATTCGAACCTGCCACCTTGGGTTTACGTGGGCTGGCACCTTAGCCACTTGAGCCACAGGCGCCGAGCCAGGACAGGAAATTAATTTGGTAAAAATCCAGAATCTTTGTTTCCTACACCAATTACCTAAAAGGTAAGAAAAACGTCTCACAATGCCCTGTCAGGAGCAGAAATACTCCAGAACACCTTGTTGTTTTAACAAATTTTAGTTGTGCATCAGTGTACTTTTGCTATTAATGTTCCCTTTTAGAAAAATATATACAAATAAAGAATTCCTTTCTAATTGTGTCCAAGCCGATCACCCTTAAGATTCTTTTCATAATATTCCTCTTTCAGAAACCTTCTCCAACTCCCTATCCACTTGGTTTTATCCAGTCATTCCTTCCTTCACCCATTCTGAGACAATCTCCACACAAAACAAAATTACTCTTTTCTTTAACAAAGTAGCGTGTCCTAATGCTTTACTCACTCCTTTCCTTAGCAAAATGCACGTTACTTTCCTTATTTCCCTTATAATGTCTAGCTTTAATTACATATATTAATTTGAATTTTAACCAATAACTTGAATTTCTGAAGTAAGCTATTTTGAACTGAGATAAGACCATTTCATAATTTTTAGGAACATGTATCCTCGTCACACTTTTCTTCATGTTTACTAATAGACTCAGATATATTTAGCTTCTTTGTACCACATGGAAAGAAGACACCAGAGTTTGTATACTTTAAACCTGTGTCCAGCAATAAATGTTTCCGTATTTTAACTTACTTAGATACAGCTCAGACTTTTAACAAGTATCTGTTATTTAATGTGACTTTAAGTTACTTAAAAAGAATTTTGAAACTATGACAAGTTCATGGGATAGACTTTTATCCCATTCCAACAAGGGACTGAGGCAAGGGACCCTTACTCCCTGCTTTTTTTTTTTTTTGTATTGAACTGTCTGATTGTCATTCTATGCAATTGTTAGGTTGCTTTTAGGAATTTTTGCCTTCTGACCTTTTAAATTTCTCCCAGTTGGGGTAGATAGAGCAGGCTAGTTTTGGATGCCGTATGTTGGGACCAGAAGGGGTTCCTCTGATCTATCCAGCTTTTGGTATATTTAGCCTCCGTTTTAACCCCATTACTGTCTGCTTTGCTTATCCTACTTTTAATAACCATCTAAATTTATTTTACCCTAAATTTGCATTTCCAAGGTGATGGCTCAGGTAAAGCAAAGTAGAGAATTTACTTCTAAAGGACACAGAGCTGAGACTTTCAGCCTAAAAACCATCATTTGCCCAAACCAAGAAAGAAGAGCCTAAAGGCCCAGTTAAGACAGTATGGCCAGAAAAAGCTCTTTAAGCAAAGGCAAGACTTATTGTATAAATTTAAAACAATCCCTTTTCCATTTTAAGAGTTTCTAATGACTCACTCCTTCCTCTCTTCCTGATGCAGAGAGGTAGATACCATCACAAATGGGAGATTTCTTTTTATATATATAAATTTCCTTTACGTAGGGTTTCAGAATATCTAGTTGAATGCCAGAAAGGTATACAGTTGGCCCTTTGTATTTGCTTCTCTGTCCACCGATTCAGCCAAAATGGATTGAAAATATTTGGGGGAAAAATAATAGTACAACAATAAAAAGTGATACAAATAGAAAATACAGTGTGACAACTATTTGCATAGCATTTACATTGTATTAGGCACTATAAGTTATCTAGAGATGATTTAAAGGATGTGCATAGGTTATATAATAAGCCATTGCTAATAGGGAACTCAAGCATCTGCAGGTTTTGTATCTCCAGGAGCTCCTAGAACAAATCCCCCATGGATACTGAGGGATGATCACATTTTGGAGACTGATTTAGTTCAGTAGGTGGTCTTTTCAGTTAACAGAAAGAACTAACAAACTTCCATTTGTTACCTAAACTTAGTCTGTCCAGGGCAGGGTCCATTAATAAATAGGGCAGAGAAAGCATTCTCTATGCCTGCACTCAGCTTGAATAGCTCTGAAAAAGAAGAAAGCCTCCTTCACCTGAAGGCCTACCTTTTATAAACACTTTATTTAGCTTTCTTTTCACCTATAGGGTTATTTTTTTAAAGGTTATTTTAAAATAAAGTTAGATACAATTTTTCTTATCAATTATCTTGCTTAAGCTTTTTATTTGTCTTTTGTAAAGAGTCTTTTTTTGGTGTGTTTTTGTTGGTTGGTTGGTTTCTGTTTTTTGAGACAAGGTGTCCCTCTCTTACCCAAGCTAAAGTGCAGTGGTATCATCATAGCTCACTGCAACCTCCAACTCCTGGGCTCCAGTGATCCTCCTGCTTCTGCCTCCTGAGTATCTGGCACTATAGGTGCATACCACCATGCTTGGCTAATATTTAAGTTTGGGGGAAGATGGGGTCTCACTACTGCCCAAGACTTAAACTTCTGAACTCAAGTGATTCACTCACATTGGCCTCCAGAAGTGCCGGGATTACAGGTGTGAGCCACCGTGCAGGCTTTTGTACAGTCTTTTTAAAAAGGCAGTAACGTTTTTGGAAATCTTTTTAGAAACTTCTGCACGTCAATTACACATCCATGGATGAGCCTGATTGGGGAACCCACATTTTAAAATGGACTTCTTAAACTGCATTATTATTCATTTGGAATATTCCACATAATTATCTTTAGTAAGATTTCCCATTTTTGTAAGCATTTGCTGCTTTTGGGGGCTGAATACTTAACACATGTAAAGGCAGGGGTACACAGCAAGAAGGTAAAATACTCAGGTTCTCAGAAATGAAGGATTCCATTACATTGAATCTTGGTTTTGATTCAGTCCACTTAGCCAATGATTTTTCCCTACCTAAGCAAGCAAGAAAAAGAAAAAAAGAGGATAGAGCACAAAATTCCTGCAAATTCCTGAGAACCCTGCAGTAATTGCCATTTACTGCCAAATTCCATCTGATCCTATCAGACATCTGAGTCCTTTACCTGGACTCAGTCCAGTTAATTACAGGATTGAGTCCAATCTTGGATGCAGTTCTGTTTCTGTCACAACTTCTGAACCTAGTCCAGATAAAAAGTTACTCAAATAAACTCGGAGAGATCTAGACGCAAGTCTAGGGAACCCAACAAGAGTAAACGATACCTGTGACCTCCAGTTACCAACAAGAAAGCAGTGAGCACCTGGGCTCTGGGGGTACCTCACCTCGTCACCCGGTGTTCCTGGGGGTCTCTAGCATCTGACTTCCAGTCCCACTTCTGACACTAATCTCTTAAAATAAAAACGTCAGACAATGAAATTTAAGAGTTTAATTGAACAAAGAGTGATTTGCAATCTGGGTAGCAGTCAGAGGAAGAACAGGTTCAGAAACACTTTGGGGCTGCCACATGACTGGATCACATTGAATGGACACAGTAAGGGAAGTGAGGTACAGAGACAGCAGGATTGGTTGAAGCTTCACGTTTGCCTTATCTCAACCTGGTTTGCATAGTTGGCCACCTGTGCCTGACTGACACCCAGCTATGATTGGCTGACACTTAGCTATTTGTCATGTAGGGGTGAAGAGAAGTTCTCTTTGGCCCTCTGAAGGTTTGCTAAAAAATTAACAGGCAAAAGGCTGATTAATTGGAGAAAAGGCATGCAAATTTATTTACCATGATACATGGGAAGCTTTAGGATGAAGATTCAAAGATTTTGCAGTTTTTGGCAAGGGCTGGGTTTGAACCTACCATCTCCGGTATATAGGGCTGGTGCCCTACTCCTTTCCACAGGTGCCGCCCAGAAGTCATCCATTTTTATGCTTAGGTTCAACAGTGCATAGACAGCCATGGAGAAACGTGAGTGGACAGGAAGGGCATGATCTAATGATAGATTCAGTGGGGAAACCCAGCAAGGCCTGTCTGTCTAGATTCTTCTTGGCCTCTCTGAGAAGCATTCCTTCCTTCTGGGTGTGGGGCAGGGCTCTGTCTGGAATGGGGGGGTCCTGTGACCTACAGTCAAACAAGGAAGGTCAGATAATTTCTGACGGCCTATTTACACGTAGAATGCTTTTAGGCTGGCTGGCTTTTGAGAAAAGGGGATCTGCTTTCTCTGACTCACCTTGGGTAAGAGGGATTCTAGTTTCTATGGCTAGTCTTAGATAAAGAGGGTGGGAGAGGGCCAGGAAAAAAAGTTTCTGAGGCTGCTTCTGGGACCTTCATTTCGGAATATTGTTTTCTGAGCCCCAATAGCTATGACGGCAAATTCCCAAGCTAGATTTACCTTCTGAATTAGGTTACAATTATGTAAGGATTGGAGTATACAAATACAGAGGCTTTCTCAGGCCAAATTGAGTTTGATTTAATACCTTCATAAAGAGAAAGAACTTCAGAAAACATCTCAGCCTCCTCACCGCACAGAGAGAGATGGAAGCTCCGAAAACCAGTGAAGTTCATCCTGCGAGTTTAATACCAGGAAGCAATTTATCACTGGAGTTGCACATTAGTTTACTTTCAAGAAAGGAATGGCAGAAGGGAGGCAAAATTCCAAAGAAAGGAGAAAGGGACGCTTTTGTGATGCTGAGCTAAGGAAGAAACAGAAATGACAGCTGTTTGTGAGCAGTGGTCCCTGTTCTCTCCACAGGAGGATGTCCTGGGGCTGTTTACCAAGTAGGTGTGTGGTGGACGTTGAATAAATGCCAACACACTGAAAAGCAAAACCTTTGGAAACACTAGAATTGAGAGTGGCAAACACAGCCTAGTCCTTGCGGCCCAAATGTTTATGAGTTTATTTACTTTAAAAATCAAAACCCAAACGGGCAGTGATTTAACAGTTTGCCTGGCCTAATGAAGGAGTTCGTGCTGTGAACAGCTAAGATCCTAGTTCAAAGGAATGCCGCCCAAGGAGGACAGAAACCCCTGACCTCCAGGTAAACAATTTCCAGATTCAGCCAAGGGTTTCTGAAGTAACCTAAGAATGTGCACTTACAGGGAAAGACAGATGAGGGGCTGCCTAAACCCTAAACCCGTGAAGGAGAGCCAAAGGGGGTGGGGGACAGTCCTGCAAACACCAGAAGGACGAGGACCATGAGGGACCTCAGAAAAAAAGGGAAAGGGGGTGGATATTTTTAATAAATTAGCACACGTGAAAGAGAAAACAGAAATGTGAACTCGACTTATGTATATAGGAGCCTAACGAACATTATCTGCCTTTAATGCAGACATTTAACTTTCCAGTAGATGGAGATGTTACTACGTGAAAGAGAAGTTTGACAGGTAGACCCAGCTCCACTTTCCAGAACAGGGTGGTGTGTGTCTTAGGAGGGACACAGAGAAGACCCCTACAATGCGTAGACTTCCAAGCTTTAAATAAATAACACTTTTTAAAAGAAACTTTGTCACCTAGGTTCCTATTTCAGAAGGTTAGCTTTTTAAATGATGGAAACAAAATGCTTTCATCGTTTAAAAAGCTAACCCTGTGAAGTACCCAGTTGTTTCTTTGTTTTGGGAGAAATTGGCAAAAATTGTTTGTTTTCTAAACTTTGTGTTTGGAAATCACAGGCAGAAAAGGATTCTGTGTGACTTCTAATCAATGTGCATTTGCATTATAGTAATTGCTATTTTAGGAGTCAGGGTTTCAGGGGTTTTTGTTGTTGTTTTTGTTGTCTTTTCTTTTTTTCTTTGTCTCTAGAGATTCCCTTGCAGCTCAGGGGCCTTGGGTCAAGTTGTTTTCACTGCTTCCTTCGTTTTGTTTGAGGCCTCTGAGGACTTGAGCTGGATGCTTTTATCAAATGTTAGAAGAATTGTGTACTTGAAGCTAGTTGCTAACATTCATTAGCATTTTTTAAAACAGTCTGAGGGCCTAGACAAAGGGCTATTTTTGACAGACAGGGTTGTCTGGGTGATCTCAGGTGTTAGGGAAACATTTTCAGATCTGCTCAGGATGCTGTGGTTTGGTGATTTCTTTCCAAACTAAATGGTACCTAAGAATCAAGGTTTATGTAGGGATCAGATACAGACAGACAGCATGGCCTTAGGTTTAAAGGGGTTGATCTTTTATAACTTGACTTTCATCCCCAGAGTCTTTTTCTTAATAATTATAAACAAAAGAACTCAAATTCATTTAGGTACATTTTCAGGAAAACAGATACATACCCTTTTAGATTTTCAACTTAGTATAAATTCCAGGAGGAGGATGAATGGGTCAGTGGGTTGAATTATATTCCTGGTATCGGCCTTACTTTCCCCAAAGTATTGTGCCATTCATAGGAAGATATCACTTTCATCTGGAACTTGCTTTATGTGCTATTGTAGGAAGGAAACAAGGATGGAAGGAAGGGAGGGAGCCAGGGAGGGATGAAGAAAGGGAGAGAGAGGAAAAAAGGAAGGGAGGAAGGGAGGGAGGAGGAAGGAAGGAGAGGAGAAAACACTAGAGCCAAAGCGAAAGAAAGAAGAGAAAGAGAGAGAAAGAAAAAGAAAAAAGAAAAAGAGAAAGAAGAAAGAAAGAAGGAAGGGGGGAGGGAAGAAAAAGAAAAGAAGAGAAAAGAACGAGGGAAATGAGAAGAGAGGAGAGGAAGAATCTTTCTTGTTAAGTATATACAACACAGGCTTAGAAGTAAATACTTTGGTCTGGTCAGGGAATCTCAGGCATGTGGCTCAGAATCCTGGTCAGCACAGTTAGGAGAAGCATCTTACAGATTTTTTTTTTTCTGAGCCCAGTACCCCTTTTCCAAATTCCTCTAGGTTCAAGCAAAGGTTACCCTCCCTTGGCCAAGGGACCTCTTGCTGCCTGCCAGCCAGGGATGTCTGGATCTCCTTTTGATCTCCTGTTTTTTCCCTCAACCCAGAGCTATTTAATCTCTCCTGGGAGAGGCAGAGGCATTTGTTATTTGGCCATCAACAGTTAACTGCTTTTGTGGTTTACACACAGACACAGAAGACAAATCAGAACTACACTCAGGATATCACACATTCTCAGTAAAACCTGAGACTTTAACAAGAACTTACTTTACCTCATTTCACATAAATCATCCCTTGTATTTGTCCGGAAAGGGGCAATCAGTTTGCGTTTTTAACACTCTTGAGAGTTTCTTAAATTTTTGCCACATAGCTGCTTGGTTCATTCCCCTTCTTAGCCTTTTAGGTGATTCATTAATTTGCTCACTGAACCTATATGGAGCGTACCCACTATGTGTCAGACAGGTTACAGCAGGAGAACTCGGGTGGAGCCATGGAAACGCATACCCAGCAATGGGAACACAGCAACCCCCATGCCTGCTTTATTGGTTTCGGGTCAGTAATGTCATCGTCATTACCAAAGGACGGCTGATTTTCCCATCCACCAGAACGTGTTCCTTTCTGAAAGGTCGTCATTATTGCTGTTCAGCTCTCCCTAAATGCCCAGCTTCGCAGGAAGAGGGGAAGAGTAGCTCAGAAAGCAAATCCCTGTGGGACAGAGGAGTCTGGTAGAGGAGATCATCTTGGCGACTCGAATTTGACCACAAATTTTAGTTACTCGTTTCATTGATTTGATTTCTTGACAATGTGTGTGTATGGGGAAGGGGCAGGGTTTGGGGTATTTATATGGAACCTGGCATATTGGTTCCTTTTTAAAAAAAAATTATGGTAAGATAAACATAACATACAATTTGCCATCTTAACCATATTTTAAGTGCACGATAGTGTTAAGTACACTTAAGGCGTTATGCAGCCAATCTCCAGAATTCCTCGTCTTCCCAAACTGAAACTCCCGTGCCTACTGTAATAACGCCCGTCCCCCTCTTCCTATAGCCCTTGGCAACTGTTACTCTATCTTGTGTCTCTGTGAATTTGATTACTCCGGGCACTTCATATAGGTGGGGTCACATACTCTTTGTCTTTATGTGACTGGCTTATGGCATTCAGCTTGATTTCTTCAAGGTTCATCTGTGTTGTAGTTTGGGTGGGAATCTCCTTTTATTTCAAAGCCTGAGTAATATTCCACTGCGTGTTAGTGGCACATGTTGGTGACCCGTTCATCTGTAGAAGGACGCTGACAGGTGGCGTCCACCCTCTGGCTGCTGAGGATAAGGTTGCTCTAAAGATCACACAACATCATTCCCAGCAGCCAAAAGGAGAAAACCCCCTGCTGGGTATCTAAATACCTCATCAAGACCCTGCTTTCAGTTCTTTGGGGTATAAACTCAGAAATGCAATTCCTGGACCATTTGGTAATTCTACTTTTAATTTTTTGAGAAACTGCCCTCTTTTTCATATTGCTGTCGTGTTTTACATTCCCACCCAGTGCACACGGATTCTAATTTCTCCCTATCCTTGCTAACATTTGTTATTTTCCGTCTTTTTTAAAATAGTAGCCATCTTAATCGGCAGGTGGTATTGGTTCAGTTTTGGGGGGTGAAATAATAAAACAGAATGAACAACGTATCCTAAGCAATCCCCGGGTTTTCTGATAAACAGATACAAATCAAGAAATGCTAACATTTGCCTTTCTATACCTATTATCAAAACCCAAACAGTTTATCAAAGACTAAACAGAATGGACCCAGTAGAATCTAAGGCCAAAAGCTTAAGACAGCTTATATTACATTTCCTCTGTTTATCTAATTTGATTTTCATGGAATTATTTGTTTTTGGTGAACTCTTTGTGGGGCTTTAACTGGATAAGGAAAGCAGGAGGGAATTAAAGAGGATTTAGAGGGTAGAAGTAGCGGAAGATTTCTGGATTGCATAGACAAGCTATGGAAAGTTTAACTTCAAATAAGACTAACGGAGGTTAAATCTAATTTCTGATCTTGTATCTCCCCATGTCTCCTTGGTCACATACCTCTGTTCCCCAGCACTCTGAACCCACAGTAAAAGACCGTGAATGTCCTTGATCTAAACTTATAGTTGCCTATTTGTCAGAGCTCTGTCCTGAGAAGTGGTTTACCATATTGAGTTACCCAGCACTTTTTCTTGGATCTTAATCTACATAGTACAGTTGGAAGGGGAGTAGGTAATAACTGAGATTACTCAGTCAGAAATACCACATCCTTTCATGTCAAATATATTGGGCATTCAAAGACAATTCTCTTTTCCTGGGCCTCCCAGGTTTTTCAGTAATTACGGTTGGCTCAGTCTATCCAAAGGAGAGCAAGGCATCAGCTCCATAGTCAAGGTGAAACAGGGAACTAAGTCTAGGGTAAAAAGAAACAATTTCACAAAGGTTTGCTGGCCATGGTTATGTACAGTGTATGTGTGAGATTATTCCAAGTATCTCAGTCCTTAGTCCCAGCTTGTTCTCTGAGGCTGAATATGTTTGTTGGTGGGAACATTTGCTGAAGAAAAAGAATAGTGAGTCCCCACTTTTATTTTATTTGTTTTTGAGACAGAGTCTTATTTTGTCATCCTGGGTAGAATGCCATGGTGTCACAGCTCACAGCAACCTCCAAGTCTTGGGCTTAAGCGATTCTCTTGCCTCAGCCTCCCAAGTAGCTGGGACTACAGGCGCCTGCCACAGCGCTCGGCTATTTTTTAAGAGACAGGGTCTCACTCTTGCGCGGGCTGTCTTCGAACTCATGTGCTCAAGCAATCCACCCACCTCAGCTTCCCAAGTGCTGGGATTATAGGCGTGAGTCTCCATTTGGAATTGTGCTCGTCAGTAGCCGATGATTGAATTGCAAGAGACTGTGGCCCTTCAGAACACAGGAGACTCTTAGGAGAAGGAAAATTAAAACTGTCTCTCTATACAGACCTAGTAACAAAAAGAAATTTACAGGTGGTTGGTTGTAGATTATTAAGGAGGAAGAAAATAGAATAAGGAGACCCTGAGCAGAGTTCCCAAGATTGGCTACTGAGTGGCTGGAGTCCTGAAGGGCAGCCAGAGAGCAGTGGAGCCATTCTCCCTGCCCTTTTTCTAGGTGTGTTTTAATTTGCATATGCTTCTACAATCATTATCAGAGAAAATTCAAATAACAGGCAGCTCAGAAGGGCTCTGATGATAGCCGAACATCCACAATACTTTCATTAAAGCTTTGAGACTACCAGTGACTACTACCTAGCCTAACTTTTTCTGCCCACGGTTGCCACATTTGGATAAACTTGCATATTTCCATGTCTGTAATTCTTATAAAGCTTCATTCCACCACTTCCCTGGGCATCTAGTTTCAGGGGAGAAGAAAGGAAGTTAACGTTTACTGAGTGCCTGTGCTTTTACAAGCATTCTCTTATTTGATTCTCAGACAAGTCTTTGTGGTAAGCATTGTCTCACCCATTTTGATTGATAAGAAAAGCAAGGTTCGTAGGTATAATTTGTCCAATAACAGGCACAAGCTTAGTTAAGTGGTAGAACTCAGATTCAGACCCAGCAAAGACCATCCTCTTTCTCTTTTACCTTTGTGCCTTTCAGTAGACTTTTGAAGGCTAGCCAAGGCCTTAGTATCTAACCAGCATTTTTCCTGCTGCATTTCTTAGAATACAGTTGCATTTGGAAGGTCCTAATGGAACCTGCTGGCCTAGGCTGGGAGGTCATAATCTGGCAGCAGCTAGTTCTGCAAAACAGTTTGGGTCCCTTGCTCTTGAGAGCAAGGCTGGACCTCGTTTAACTCAATGGCCACCATCCAAATTGTCCCACGGTCAAGAAGCGGGCTGCTTTTCATGCATCTTCTGTACACATCCTTTGTTTTTCCTTTTTGTCTTTGCCCATCCTTTCCCCCAAATACCACAAAATACTGTTTCAGCCTGAGGTTTCAATTAGGTTCTGGCATGATGAGCTCATGCCACGCTTTGTGTGGCCACGCCGAGAACATCCTTCCCTCTGCTTCCTTTGAGAGGGGGCCGGGACTGCTCAATTCCCTTTTCATGCTGCCACAAGGGAACGCCACAAAATACTCATTTGTCCAAACCCTTGTTTGTCTTTGGGGAAGTGAAATGCTCGCATTTGATTGTGATTGGGATGGATTGATGTCCTTTAAAGTCCCATGGAGGAATGAAAGCCAAGCTTACTTAGAGGGATTACCCCTGGCATTCAGTCGGAGTTGAATGGGGAGGGCTGCATTCACTTGGTAAATAGTGGTAGAGGGGCCCGCCCCTGCCTTTTTCTCCCAGTGATTGTGCATATTTGGACTGAACATGTTCTGCCTACAGAGAGGGCTTGAAAGAGGCTCTTAGCAGATAACTGAGGGCTGAATGGGATGAATGAGTCTGGCTAGTGAGGCCTTTCAGGGTCACGGTTTCCATCTTAAGGTAAAAATGATCACTTTCCATATTTGCCATGTAAATCCCATGGGCCTTCATGCAGGAATAAACCCACCCAGCCACTAAGAAGAAGAGCCTTTGTTCCCAGGCTCTTACAGAATCTCCCTGGTAGAAGCAGCCCCTTATTTGGGTCCTTTGTATCTGTATATGTGCGAACGGCCCCTATTCCGTCTGGCTTACTGTTTATTTTGTTTTGAAAGCTTCTGGGTGTCTGGGATTGTATCTATTCATCCCCCTGTGTACAGAGGCATGTAAATGAGATTGTTAATTCAATTGAGCAATTGATTAAGCTGTTTTTTAATATGCTCGGGTGCTGTCCTAGGCTCAGCAGGGAGGCACGAGAGAAGCCCCATTGGAGTCTCTGTCTGTGACCTTGAGTGACTCCAGGGGCCTTCCCGAGCCTCCTCTCTCATCTGTGAAGTTAGGTCAGACTAATTTCTATAAGGACTCTTCTTGCTGTTAGGTTCTCTGATTGAGGTGATAATCACTGAGATGAAATAATATCAAGCCAGCTAGAAATGAAGACTCGCTGTAATTAAGGATACAATTGAGTTATCTAGAAAAATACACCCTTTGGTTGTATCCAGAGTCAGGTTGCTAGCAAATAAAGTTACCCATTTTAACTGCGTGCCCGGTTAAATGTGAATATCAGATATACGATGAATAATTTGTTACTGTAAGTATTTTGTATGAGCGTGTCCCATGAAATGTATGTTGTACATCTAAAATATTTATCCGAGCATCCTGCATTTTATCTCTAATCCAGAGAGATGGTGCAAACCAGGCACATGAAGTGGGCTTCCTCTCTGAGCCACCTTACACTCTGCTGTCCAGGCACACTGGCCTTCTCTCCACACCTCCTGCCACAGAGCCTTTGCACAAGCTGGCACGACTACTTGGGAGGTCTTCCTCTCCTCACAGAGCAACTCCTACTCACCCTTCAGATTTCAGTTCAAAAGTCACTTCCTCAGTAAAACCTTTTTAGATACTCTACACCAAGTCCTTTTTCCGTCCTGGGAGTCTTTGCTTTCACAACACCTGACACAATTGGTAATTGATACTGTTGTGTGCATTTCTGTATATTTAATAAAATTAGGGTCAGTCTCTTTGACACCTCCAGCTCCGTCTACTCAACATTAGACAGATATTTGTTAAACAAATGACAGGATGAGAGGGTTTTCAGGAGTTATAGGTCTGGAGCTCAATGCTAAAGGTAGGGTTTGTGAAGGCAGATTGGAATATCAAGGACCTTCTAGACAGATGAACAGGAGAAACCGAGCCGCTGTGGTGAGAATCCCCATACTGTGTTTCCAGAAGAGCGAGAACATTTGAGTAGTGAGTTTCAGGCTCAGCTGTAGAGGGCAAGGGCCTTGAAGCTCATCTTGGGGTTGGACGTGGGTATTCTGAACATAGTAAAGGGTGAGTGTGAGGAAAGTCATGATGGAAGTCACTCCTTAGTGGTTTTTCTTTGTTTTTGTTTTTATTTATTTTTGAGATAGGGTCTTGCAGAAGACTTCCACTTCAGAATCTGTAAATTTAATAAAAGGATGTTAATAAGCTATCGTGAATAATCTTTTATGCCCCCCAACCAACCTTATTTATACCAGAACACCCTCCAATTCATCAGCAGTTGTTTACTGTTTGGTTTCTGGAACTTCATTTTCTTGCCTTGCTCCTTTCACTGCCCTTTTTTACACTCACTCCTCCAGTTGCATTATATGTTCTAATAAAATTACTGTTAGAAAATAGAGATTTCATGTGGGATCCTGACAAAATTCTGGGTGTGCCCGAAGGGGGTGTGCCCCAATTAAAAAAAAAAAGAGAGAGAGAGAGATAGGGTCTTGGTCTGTTGCCCAAGCTAGAGTGCAGTGGCCCAATCATGGCTCACAGCAAACTCTTGGCCTCAAGTGATCCTCCTGCCTCAGCCTTCAGAGTAGCTGGGACCACCACCTGCCACATGCCTGGCTGGTTTTTTTTTTTTTAATTTTTTTTGTTGAGATGGGGTCTTACTGTGTTGTCCAGGCTGGCCTTGAACTCTGGCCTCGAGCAATCCTCCCACCTCAGCCTCCCAATGTGCTAGGCACCAGCCACTGTGCCCAGCCTAGTGAGTTTTATTGAACTCCATAAGAGGGAGCTCAGAGGCCAGGAGCTTCTAGGAGATCAGTAAGGAACATTCTGTGAAGATGGTAGAGGGCATTGAGTCAAGAAATCCCTGGTGAGTTCTGCTGCCACTCCCCGCCCCCAGGCACAAAGCCTGCACTAAGGACAGACAGTTCACAAGGACTCCAGGGGTCGGGGGCAGCACAGACAATTCCCAACTTCTTGGGTCTTGCAGTCAAAAGTTGACATGGTGTGAGCTAGGCTTCTCCGGAGCTTTTGTTCCTGAGTTCTGAGGTATCATACCAAAACATTCTTTTTCTGAAGCCGTCAAAACTCTTCCTGCTGAAACCTTCCTTTTCCAGTATCCCCCATGTCTGCTCTTCAGTGTTTAGAAGAGAGTGAGCGCCTTTGTTGAAACCAGTGCCTGGATCTCAGGCGTCGGGAGTTGCTGTGTCTACCTACATTTTTTTTTTTTTTTTTGCAGTTTTTTTTGGCCAGGGCTGGGTTTGAACTGCCACCTCCGGCATATGGGGCCGGCGCCCTACTCCTTTGAGCCACAGGTGCCGCCCTGTCTGTCTACATTTTCATGCACTGAGCTTTTCCACCTGATGAACTGCCCCATGTTGTGGCCTTATCACTGTTAATTGTTTTCACCTGGTACTGACACACATACACACGTACATTCATGTATACACGTAAGCACACATACACATAATATATACACATAGATCAGCAAACATACACACGCGTGCACACACACAGAGAGACCATAGATACAGGTGTATACATAATACAAGCGTAATACAGATACACACACGTGTACATATGCACATGCACAAACGTGCATGTACACACTTGTTACTAAGAAGGCAATAGCAGGAGCCGGCCAGTCCAGCTGTCCTCCCCAGGTATTACCTGCAGAGGGACCACTGTATCCTCTGCCCCCGAGATCTTCACTTTACGAGGCTGCTTGTTCCCGATTTCCCTTCCTTGACTTCCTTCCCAGCGATCTTGACGGCCTCAGTTCTTGACAAGAAAAACCTCAGCCCCGTCGTTTTCCTGGAGAATGTGTATATATTCCGTATTTTAATATATAAATCCTCTCAGATAGTTATATAATTTCCCAAGCCATAAAAAACTGGCTATGGCCCCCGGCTTCCATCGGGGCTGTCATGCGGCTTTCCTCACAGTTGGCCAAACTGGCTTTCTGCTGACAGAAACCCTTTCAAAGTTGTATTTTTTATAAATACAGCGTCTTAAGATGTAACACTACGTGTCACACAGCTTGAAGGGTTCTGAACAGCGTGGTTGTTTTTTGTTTCGGTTTATTTATTTATTTATTTTTTGCATGATTGCATTTGTTTTCAGTCACTTTCCCCAGCTTTAGATTCACAGTGACACAGAGAAAAAGAAAACATTTCAGAATCAGCTCGGGTCATTTGGCCAATGCTGGCTTAGCCGATTCCCATGGAACTATGCGTCTGTCTAGGAACTTTTTACCAGTGGGAAGCCACTGCTGTTTCCTGTTCTGCTCTCTGGCAAAATGAGCAGGATGTGAGCCCTGGTACTGCCCAGGACTGCAGATAAGTGTCTTCGTGCCATGTCCTGTGTGACTTGGCCCGCTGGGCTGCCTCTGGGACCTCACCTGGAGGGGTCTCTCAGCATCTCGAGTGGGTCTTGGTCCTGGCCTCTCGGCTTACCTCTGCCTGGAGTGCTCCTCCCTGTTACTCCCCTGCACACAGTAAATACCTGCCCACCCTTCACACTTACACTGTCACATCCATTGTGAAATGTGTGGGGTTGGGGATTTCACACCTGTCTTGCCCATGAGATTACAGTTGCAAGAGATCAAGGACCTCTTCTCTGTTTCTTAATGTTCCTCAGCAGTTATATAGTATCTGGAATAGGTGACCTCTCGATAAATATTAACTGAGTGAATGAATTCATAAATGCACAAATGTCTTAGTAACTACCTTACCCCTATATCCCGGTCTGGTGCCTGGCATACAACAGGTGCCCAGTAAATGTTTGTTGGATGAATGAATGAGCTTTGGTCCACATGTGGCACCATGCCAGGCACTTGACCTTGAGGAGGTGAGCTTCTACCCACAGAGATAGCACATACTCAGATGAAAGAATTAAGAGTTCAGTGGGGCACTGCAGGGAGAAGCCTTGTCAGACCTGCGTTTCACTCCTGCTGGCTTCACCACTTTCTAGAGGTGTGGCTTTTAGCAAGTTATTTGACTTCTGTAAGCCTTGGGTTCCTCATCTGTAAAACGGAGTAATAATAATATCTAATGCTGAGTTGTAAGGATAGTATGAAATAATACACATGCAGTATCTCACACAGCACTTGGTACAGTGCAGGTACCCTAGCCACGTTAGGAATTGGATTATTAATTTAGGAGGTCTCTCTGTAGTAGCTTAAGTGCAGTGAGGTCATTGACAAGCAGTGTGACTCTAGGCAAGTTTTTTCACTCCTCAAGCTTAGTTTTCTACTATGTAAAATGAGAGGATTAGGTGACAGTTTCTTTCCAGGTGTGATGGTCTGTGTAGTGTATGGAGGGCCAGGTAGAATTTATTTAGGCAGAGAGCAGGGTGTAAGGCATGCTAGCCAGAGGGACAGCCTGTGCAAAACCAAGGTGGTGGAGAAGGACCAGGGGGCATTTGAGGGGTGCTGGGGGTAGGGAGCATTGTTCTTTAGGAGTGATGGGGAAAGAGGAGTTTAGAGCTATAACAGTTATTGGGGATAATATAGCTTGAGCCAGACAAATGGGGCAAGGGCAGGGAGCCTGGATTCAGGTAGGCAGGCTGGGAGAACTTGTAGCCCCCTGAGCACAGGCTGATGAAGGCGGGGGCTGGAGTGTGGTGGGAGGAGTGAATGGGAAGGGGATGATCCAGAATGGTGAGTGATGCAGCCTGATGGCAGAGTGGGTAATAGGGGGTGAAAGAGATTTCTAGAATATGTTTACTGCCACTGACAGAAATGTGTCCTGTCCTTGAGAAAATTGGGTTGTACAGGAAATGTGTATCAGCAGAGGCCTTTGCACCCACCAGCAGGGACCAAAAGAAGGCAACCATGGGGGGAATACGGAGGGAACAGGGGAAGAGATTTACAACCTGCTCCCATGCCCAGCGCTGGGACAGACCCATCCAGTTCTGCACAGATGTCATGAAACTGACAGGAATAGGCTAGGACAGAGATGCAGCATCTGAAATCCAGAACAGAAACTGAGGACATCTTCTGGGGCCATGAGAGTGAGGCAGAGGAAACAGACTTCCTTAGCTGGCTACCCTGGGGGAAATAGGAAGTCCCCAGGTAACCAAGAAATGCAAGCAGGACAGGCCTGGGCTGGTAACCCAGCCTCCAGAGGACCTTTAGATACTGGCATGGGGAGGGGTGGCAGTGTTCCCAAGGACACTGGAGTCATACAGACCTGCTTACCACAAACAAGCTCTACCACTTACCAACCCTGTGGTCATGAGCAAGTCACCAAGTTTGCCTGAGCCTCGGGGTGCCCATCCTCTACAGGTGAGGATTGGCTGAGTTCATTTATATAAAAAGCCTGGGATACAGTAGGTGCTCACTAGTGGACATACACAAACTGTAAAAGGAAGGACTAGGTTAAGCAGCTAAACCCAAATGCAGATACAAAGTTCCTGTCTCCCCTCTGCTTTCTGCACAGCAGAGACCACAGCAGACAACTCAGAAGGGAGCTTCCTCCTTGCAAAGCCTCCCGACAGCTACCGTCTTACCTGGCTGGCTTGCAGGTAGAGAAGTGTGACCTCCAGGGAGCCGAGCATCATTCTGTCAAGTGGCCCGGTGGCCTGTGAGGTGACCCTTCTCTATGCTTATATCAGTCCTGGACCAGCGTCAGTGGCATCACCTGGGAACTTGTTAGAAAGGCTCAGGCTCCTACTGAATCAGAAACCCCAGGGGTGGTCCGTTATCCTGTGTTTTCACAAGACCTCTAGGTGATTCTGATGTATGCTGAAGTTTGAGAACCACTAACTTAGACAGTTAGAACTGTGTTTAAATGTGAACAATGCTAAGAGGAATTTTTTTATATCAAAATATTAAGGGGATCCCTTTTTTAATGGATGCCTTTTAGAATGCTGAAGTCATGGCTTTTAATGTGCCTATCATCTGACTTGTGTTCACTGTACCCTACAGCTCTTCCCCTTCCCCCTTCTGAATTTGCAGTGACCTTTACATCTGCTATTAGAAATTTAACATCGATGGAACACCGAGCCAGTGATTTTTTGGGGGGGTTCAAAAATACATTTTTGTTTTCTGTTTCTAATCCAGATATCTAAGTCTATTAAGATAGTCGGTTAAGTAAGATTCAGTAGGGCACTGTTTGTGAACTTTAAATCGCGAATGTGGGATGGAAGGTCTGGGAGTTGATAAGCTGCATGTTTATGCATTTAAGATTTAATGATGGAATGTGCCTGAAACAGTTTTCTTTTCAGAACAGGAAGAGCTAAGAATTAGACAGTCGCGCCCCTCTTCTCTTCTGACTTTTTCAGAAGAATTTTCTAAGTCCAGAGGAGAGTCTGGGCTCCTAGAAGCATTCCCATCATCTTATTTTCCATAACTTTGTCCTGGAAAATGCAGTCTGGGGGAAAGCATTTTAAATAGTAATCATCTGAGTCTGGTCCAGAATTCTGAATCCAAGAGCAGGCAGAGCCTCTGTCGTAAACAGGAGGAATAGAATATCACACAGATAGTGCAGTCAGCAGAGGACCAGCGCAGCACAGCTCTGGCTCTGCTGCTCCCCGATTACTCACCACACCAAATGCTGCAGACTCCTCGTCCTCATCCCCTGCTCTGCTTTGGGCAAACACTGCATGTTATTTAACTTCTGGAGACACATTTAAGACACTGTATCCACATGTTTCTAATTCATTTACACTTCACTCATCAGTGTGTGTTGGGTGAGCACCCTGCCCCGTCCAGGTTTTATGAGCTGAGTTTACTAGGCTGCTTTTCTTGAACAGAAGTATCTTACATTTTACCAAAAAAAGAAAATGGAACTTGAGCTTGAGAAATAAGGGCTTCAAGGCTAGACTTGGAGTGAACTTGTGAAGTTTCAGTGGATCTGAAACGAAGCACAGATGTTCCCCATTCTCCAGGAATAGCTTTGTGTGTTTATCCACGTAATTTCTCCTCTTTCCTCACCTGAAATCTTCTCCCCACTTAAACGAGGGTGGAAGAATGTATGATGGTGGGAAAAGCTTGAACCTCTTCTCTTTCCACTTTTTTGGCCCCTTCCATTGTCCAAAAGCCTCCCTCTTGCTCACGAAAGTGAGTATAAACCTGAGTAGTAGCAAAGCCCCTGAAGTCTAGAACATCAGTACTTCATCAACATTTATTTCTCCCAGAAAGCAGCATTTTCTCTCCTAAATATGCAGAGTTCCTGAAAGGACAGCAAAGAGTTTTCAGTATTGTGTTAAGTTCGAATCGAGGTGGAAACGGTAGACCTCCCACCGATAGTAACTCTGCAGAAGGGTTCTGTGTCTAAGAATGAGAATCGTTGGAGTTATTTTCTACATTTTTAAAAAAATTAATGGTTTATCTTTTAATTTCAAGTTATGCATGTATATATTTTATAAAGTCAAATAGTTCTCAAAGTGTAACCATTTCTTGGAGTAATGAGCTGTGGTATGTGTATACTACGGAATGCTATTCAGCTGTAAAAAAGATGGAGCCTTCACATCCTTTGTAATAACTTGGATGGAGTTGAAACACATTCTTCTTAGTAAGGTATCACAAGAATGGAAAAGCAAATATCCAATTTACTCAATATGAAGCCAGTAGACAAACTAATACATGTCCACATAAGAGAAAAACTCAATTCAATCCAAGCTGAGGGAAGAGGGAGGGGGATGAGTGTGCTCCCGTCCAGTGGGCACAATGTAAGGGTGTAAGGCCCACCTCTTGGGTGTGGGACACAACTACAGGAGAGACTCCCCCTAACAAATGGAAACATTGTAACCTAGTTGTTTGTACCCTCACATTAACCTGAAATTACAATAAAAAATAAAAGTTTGCCCATTTCTCAATAGTTCTTGCTCCTCAACTAGTTTAGATGTTCTTTTATTGACCTTCTTATCTTTAAATAATGCTTACATTGTTACTTCTGGATTTTTACAGTTTAACATTTTTCTATTGACAATGACGGCTCCATCGTCTATTATCACCCTCTCCCTAGACTTCACGACGCAGGCGCACGTCCCCTCCTGCACCCTCTCAATATAATTACGTTGTAATTGGGGTTAGATTAATAACCACGGCTTACCTTACCATGACTGTGCACACACTGTTCACAGCAGAGCCATGGGATACACTGCCTGAGGTCAGATTTCTAGGACACAGACCCCGTGGCTGTGATTTGTGCCTGACTGATGTTCACTGGGGCACAGCACCTGTGAGGGATGTGGGAGGCAGCACTGGACAGAGGGTGGAGTTGGATTGTGCTGTAGTCACACAAAGTCCTCAGCTGGTCCTATAGGAAGCTCTGAGCTACAAGGGCCCCCAAATCAAGACCAGATGGGCCCTTGCACCAGAGGGACCAGTCATTATTGGGGCTGTTACTGGAGAGGAGGCTTGACGTTGGCAAGGCAGCTGAGAGCAAGCTCCAGAAAGAGACCACTATGAACTAACTTCTAACTGCCAGGGGTGTGGCTGGCGTGGCTGGCGGGAGGGGGAGGCTATCTGGGCATCATTCTGCAGCATCCACTGTGCATACTGTGATTATTTTTCCTTTCCTGAAGTTCTTTCTTTCTCTCCTGTTAATAAATAAATGCCTTTTTTGTTTTCAGTTTGCTGACTTTTCTGTGTAATTCCCACATCCCAACCCAAACTCTTCTAAGTTATGTATGTCTTCTTTCAGGATCTTAAAAATCTCGGCTTGGCGCCTGTGGCTCAATCCGCTAAGGCGCCAGCCATGTACACCTAAGGTGGCGGGTTCGAATCCCCAGCCCAGGCCCGCCAAACAACAAAGATGGCTGCAACCAAAAAATGGCCAGGCATTGTGGCGGGTGTCTGTGGTCCCAGCTACTTGGGAGGCGGAGGCAGGAGACTCGCTTGAGCCCAGGAGTTGGAGGTTGCTATGAGCTGTGATGCCATGGCAC
>CAUYQV010113632.1:0-33459 GCA_963574575.1 Galagoides demidoff
CATAATCTAGTTTTAGAACATTTTCATCATGGGCACAGTTACTTTTTTTTTTTTTTTTTTTTGACAGAGCCTCAAGCCATCCCCCTGGGTAGAGTGCCATGGCATCACAGCTCATAGCAACCTCCAACTCCTGGGCTCAAGAGAGTCTCCTGCCTCCTCCTCCCAAGTAGCTGGGACCACAGGCGCCCACCACAACACCCGGCCGTTTTTTGGTTGCAGCCATCATTGTTGAAGGAGCACATGGTTATAAGCTGCGGCTCCCTCCTTACAGGTTTTTGGTTGTAAGAAGAAAATCTGACTGTAAATAACTTTTTGATATCAGAGACTATCTGTCTTCTATTCTCTTCTCCCTGGTACCGAGGGCAATGTCTTTAGCACAGTAAACATTGAATAGATAGTTGTTGATCATCTTTCTCAGAGCATTTATTCTCATTCCGTCTCTCTGTTTTCAGTTCAACAGTAAGGAATAGCTATTTGGAAGTGCGAGGGAAGAACAAATTCAGAGCCCTTTGTTGTCATCGTGACAACTGTGAAATGCCTACCACCTCATCAGTTTAATTTGGCTCTTTTGTCTCAAATCTGAATAGTACCACCTCTAAGCTCTTTTCATCCTCCTGTTTTTATCACTGTCTAGTTCTGAGTAAACATTATGAAATCTACTGGGACAACAATTGAGAAGCTGTTTCTCTGAAAAGTAGATTACTGCTCTTTTTCTATAAAATTTGCTGATCTTTTTCATATAGTTTAATATAATCAAATTATAAGTATACATAAAAATCTATGTTGGTCACAGAAATAGTGATACAAATTACTATTATTTTTTATAGAGAATATAATTACGTTCAATATAATTCTTCCTTGTATATCTTGAGGGTTTAGCTACTGACAATGAAAAATTAACTTAATTCTGATATTATTTCACAATTCCTTGTACCTTATCCCAGCATTAGAATAAAACCTGAGCTTAATCTTTTTCAGAAAATATCAGATAACCAAAGCATTATTCATTAACTAACTTTTATTGACAAAACATTATGTACACAAGCAAGAAGAAAAATATCAAGCTATTTTACTCTGTTTTAGAAATTATTGTTTGTCAAAAATACAGATTATTGGAAAATATATATATGAATGTATGTACATACCAATAATTACTAATTAGTTAATAGATAATAAGTGTGATATATATGATATAGATAAGAATCTATATGTGAAAATCCTAACCATCAAATTAATGGTATTAGGGGGTGGGAACTTTGGGAGGTGCTCAGTTAATGATGGCAGAGTCTTCACAATGGAATTAGTGCCTTTGTGAAAGACATTTCAGAGAGTTGGTTTGTTTCTTCCACCATGTAAAATGCATTTAGAAATCACTACGTAGAAACTAGAGATTGGGCCCTCATCACACACTGAAATTGAAGGTGCCTTGAACTTGGGCTTCAGAGCCTTCAGAACTGTGAGAAATACATTTCTGTTGTTTATAAGCCACAGAGTTTATAGCATTTTGCTACAGCAGCGCAAATGGGCATAATTTTTTAATGACACTTCTCTCTCCCTTACATAAAATTGGAAAATAATCCAGAAAACTTCATTGACGACAAACTGTGTGGTTTTTTTCCCCTTTTTCTCTTTCTTTCAGTCTAATGTTCATGGGTTAATTTTTCCATTCAGTGTAGAAATTCATTGACTCAGCCAGGAATTTAAAAATTGTGTTTGTTAGCAAAAAAAAAGAGAGCAATTGGCAGGCATTCATAATCCAGTTATTGTTTGATTTAAACACTCTGGCTTCCAACGTCAAGAGAAAGTGGAACAAAAGGAACAGGAATAGGCTTAAAATTTATTTGTTGATTTGGTGGAAAAATACAATAACATCTCACTACATTAGTTGCTTTTCATGTTTTCTTGCATTATACATTTTTTTTTAATTTTAGTCTTGAGGATTTGGAAATGATGTTTTGATATCAAGTTATAATTTAAATTTTGTACCTATTTGCTGTTTTCTTTTTTAAGAGACATAAATTCCCTCTGGGTAAAAAAAGAAAACAGAAGTTCCTGCAGAATCTCATTTATGTATCAATGAGAAGAAGCAAGTGTTTGTCTCTACCTGAAATTCCAGAGATAATTTTCAGCTAGGAAGAAGGATCAAAGAATCTGAGAGCTAAACATATTCTAATAAATTCTTTTTCTAGAAAACCTGGCAAGTGAGGGACTAGGTGCACAGTTCCTATAAGGCTACCTTTTAACCTTTAGAATTATACAAAGAACAGAATGCAAAATGCCCTTACATCTTATTCTCTCTAGCCGAAGTTGTTTCTTCCTATGCTTAAAGTGCTATGACTGAACCCCTACTGATTCAATGTGTTATCTACAAGCAGGATAAAAAGTGCCTTTTGCTTAATTTTTATGAAATCACAGGACGTATTCAATGTGAGCAAGCATAGCCTCTCTTTTGTAAAAGATCCAAATGTTCCCAGTATATTTAACAAGCACCACCACTAAATTAAAGGCTGTTTAACATCTCATTCTAACGAGACCTTCTTAATTTACTCATAAAAGCTCAATGAGTCCTCCCTGTTCCAGCAACTAAAGTTTCCTTGTGTCTTGTAGTTTTAAAGTTCCCTAAAAGTGAGGATTATTATAGTCATTTGGATTGTTAATGTAATCTCAATATTATAGTATAAAAATATGATTTTTTTTAATTCTCAGCATATTTCTTAATGTGTTTCTTAGACCATTAGATTTGTAATCATGGTGCTCATAAAAATACCATCAAAATCATTACCATTAAAATTAATTTAATCCACATTTTTACATGTGGAATTTTGTTATAAAATCAAATTTACTACCATTTAACTTTTATGTACCCCCCCAAGTAAATCACATGCATACAGACCTTGAACCACTACTCTTTGTAAATTCATATGAGACATATACTTTCTTAACCTATCTAATCATCAGATATCTATGAATCACTAGCCATTACTAGCAGCCATTACTAATTTTGTTAGTATCAAAGACTAAATAAAAAATAACACTGAAGATTTTCATTCAAGTATTTTTACTCATTCTGAAGTGAGATGAGCTTAACTTCCCTTTTCTACTCTTCACTGAAACTTCAGGCAAGTTATTTCAATTATTTACATAGTCAATCTCTAGTGGCTATAAAGATTTTGAGATAGGATACTAACAGGACTCATTTGATAAGGATTCCTAAGACGAGAACGGAGGTCTCTGATAAAACAGGAAGCAGTGGGGAAACTGGCCCAAACCAGCCAAAACAAAAATGGAAATAACCTCTGGATATACTCACTGCTCATTACATGCTAGTATGATACTGTGGCATGCTAAAAGGAACTCCCATAAGTTTCCCTATGTGATTTAAAATGGAGAAGTTAGTTCCAGCAACTCCTTACCCCTTTCCAAAAATTCTTATGAATAATCCTCCATTTGTTTAACATAAAATTAAATACAAAGTATAAAATAAGGCCCCTGAAACTCAAGAAGCGCTCCTGTTTGTTGCTTTGACAGGTGGCTGTGACTATTGTCTACACAGAGACCTTTTTCCTTCTGCCTCTTTGTTTTATCAATAAACTTCCTTTTGCTTTACTTTGCTCACTCTTGAATTTTTTTCTAGGTGAAGCCAAGAAACCACGTGGCCTTTACGCCAGGCCCTATTCTCCTGTATAAGGGAATCTGTATAAAGCACTTGACACTAGTAAAAATCTAGACAGACAATAACACGACTAATAGTATTTGCTCAGTACTTATTATAAACCAGACTCTCTCGTTTCTAAGGTTTAATATATACGTCAACTTATTTAAACCTCGTAGCAGGCTTGGCACCTATAGCACAGTGGTAATGGCACCAGCCACATACACTGAGGCTGGCCAGTTTGAACCCAGCCTGGGCCTGCCAAACAACAATGACAACTACAATCATAAAATAGCCAGGCATTGCGGTGAGCACCTGTAGTCCCAGCTACTTGGGAGGCTGAGGCAAGCGAATAGTTTAAGCCCAAGAGTTTGAGGTTCCTGTGACGCCACAGCACTCTACTGAGGGTGATATAGTGAGACTCTGTTTCAAAAACAAACCTCATACTGATATGGTAACATTG
The DNA here is from genome assembly GCA_963574575.1 of Galagoides demidoff. NCBI lineage: Eukaryota > Metazoa > Chordata > Mammalia > Primates > Galagidae > Galagoides > Galagoides demidoff. Next base: position 4,116 of record CAUYQV010113632.1, read on the forward strand.
ATGATCTGTATCTTTATCTTATAGACAAAATAAAAGGGGCAAATGTGAGATTCTTATTTGTCCAAAATTACAGAATTCATTATTGGAGAAGCCTAAAACGAAAGTTTCAGTGCAAGTAATTTACTGAGAAATGCAAATAATATCGGTAGAAGAGTGAGAAAGAGATATAGCAAAGCAAATTCATTCAGGAAAATGTTCACCAATTTCCAGTTAACACCATGGGCAACCAAGCTTAATATCTTGGGAAAAATCTTGGAAATATAATATGGCATGGAAAATTAATAACACAGCTAGGGGGCAAGTAGCTAGGGTAATTTAGGAGCAACTAGTAATTGAGTCAATCTCCTGTGAATTTTGATTCCCAGACCAATCACATGTAAGCAATGTTGTATTCCAGATATTAAAAAGAGTGGGGAGGAGAGCCATTAGATACACACATGGAAGTCCTGACAGGTGGATAGAAACAGGAATAGACAAAGTGTTCTCAGGGATGCAGGCAACATTGAAGACAGAGCCTAAGGTCACATTTATGGAAATCTATTGCTATTCCTTTTCTAAACATAATTCCAGCACAAATGCATCTCTAACATTTTAAATGTGTTTTGTATTTCTTAACAGTTCTGCTATTGTCAGCCATCTTTGCTTTTAACAGGGAAAAGTTATCTGTTTATTAATTCATTTCTTACCAAGTGTTAAATGAATCAAAATACGTAATAAATGGGCTCTGAATGAAGGAGATTATACTTTATTAGAAATACAAGACATTTAAAATTATAGTATGCACACAAAATTGAGAAAAGTTAAAAAATTTCATATAGTGTTAGAAATTTCATCTTCTTTCTAAAACCTTTATGTTCTTTTATGTCCTTTAGCTTTAATTTTAAGATAGAATTGAATGCATTGAATGTATATGTAATTATCAAATATTTTCTAACCCACAATCTGTTCTGGGTATAAAATGAAAAACTATACAATGATTAAGGTTGTATTGCGTAGAGACAGAAATAAGTACATGAAAAATTAAATAAATGGCAATTTCATCCAGGATTAAATGATATGGCAACAATAAATATAGAAGAACTAAAGGGAATCATTGTATACAAAGGTTTACTTTAGCTCTGCTGGTTAAGAAATGCCTTTCAGATCAATTAAATGGGGAAAAGAATGGTGAGAAGTAGACATTCTAAATCTCTAAGGAAATCTGGAGCTCAGGAGAATGATCATGATAGAAATATAGAGTCATAAAACCTACATTTAAGTCAGGACAAAAAGCAATAGTAGGAAAAAATAATAAGGACTTAAATTTATTGAGTAATTATTGTGTGTTGGAAACTGATATATTTCATTATTAATTTTTCAGCAGTTTTCCACATGATGCTGCACATGCTTTATAAATTTGGAACTCGAGTAATAAATTAAAATTGGAATAAATATCATAAGAATACACTAGCAATAAAATCTGAGCCTAGACTTTAATAACTTGGAAGTCCTTTGCTTTTTTCAATGATATTCAACACTGGATAAAAAGAAGATTCATCTGGGCATTGGAAGATATTAAATTAATTGCTCTGGGTCAATTTTAGGCATTTAGAATTAATGGATTAAGCATTACCAATATATTGGAATATATATATATAATTATATTCCAATAATTCCAATTTACACCTGGGCATGGGCCTGCTGCTCTGCATCTTGTTCATAACAAAATAAAAGAGAATGGGGATAGGCATGCCAGTAGGCGGGTTGTATACACCATCATCTATAATTCTCAAGTTAATTCTGCAAAGCATTATTAAATACACTTTAAAAAAATTAAGAAGCCTGCCACTGAAAACTTAAGCAGAATGCAAGGAGGTGACAGAACGTGGTCATTGACAGTGTACTTAAATAAGAGTCATTTGTGAGAGTGTTGATATTCCCCTTTATTAGGGAACATTTGAGAAAATTCTAACCTTTCCATATACAGACAGGTAGAAAGGACTGCATGGATTTCACAAAGCACAGACATAGCCCTATTTGCCCAAATCAGTATGATGGCCACATTCTACCTATTCTGAGAGATTTAAAGAGTATATATGTGTAATCATTTTATAACTTATAAACGGATTTCATCACCAGAAGGCATTTGGCTACTTTTATATTACCTTTGATTATAGATTGTTAGTACCACGTTTCCCACATAACTGTGTGAAATGACATTAAATTTCTGCCTGCTGAAGTCATCCCTCTGTTGCTCCACTTAGATTCTAGTCAAAATATTTCCACATTAGGTAAAGTTGTAGAAAGTGTATTGGATGAATCTGACAGTGAGAAGACTGGATAAGTAATGTGTGGGGTTGGGGGCTGGGAAGATGGCCACTTAGAAACCTCGACTCCCTGTGTGAGTACAAAATTCAGCAACTATCCACACGTGGAAAGACCCTCAGAAGAACAATATATCAGGTATGCAATTGTGGTACCTGGTTTAACATTCAGGAAAGAGATAATGAAGAGGGCAGGCAAGAAAATCCTGCTTCCCCTATCCCATCCTTCCCCCATCCCCTGGCAGTGTTGTGTCAGTGACACCAACTGGATTGAAAATCCATGGGTCCAGGGTGGTGCCTGTGGCTTACAGGAGTAGGGCATTGGCCCCATATGCCAGAGGTGGTAGGTTCAAAACCAGCCCTGGCCAAAAACTGAAAAAAAAAAAAAGAAAAAAAGAAGAAGAAGGAAAGAAAGAAAATCCACAGGTCTAAGGCAAGCAGAGAGAAATGGTGGGAGACCTCACACTGGAACTCAGGGCCATTTTATTAGAGGGGAACATACCATAAAGCTGAGTGGCACAAGTGCCTATGGAGGGAGAATTTAGACCATACACCCGAGAGGGAAGTGCTCTGCCCCAACACCTGAATTCTGGCTAGCACCAGCTGGCAAAAAAAGACCTAAGATCTAGAATAAATTTATAAGACAGGCCACAAAGGATAAAGTCTTTGGCCAGTTCCTGCAGCTGTGGTAGTGCAGTGCCTGTGGACTTCAGGTATAAGCGATCCCATGGAACACCAGTGGTAAGGCAGAGTCTGTGGACTTTGGATGTGAGTCATCCCACGGAACACCAGCGGTGGCACAGAGCCTGTGGACTTCGGGCATGAGTGATTCCACAGATCACCAGCAGTGCTGGCCAAACCAGTGCCGGTGTCAGCCTTCCTCAAACTGCAGCAGTGCAGCTGAAAAAAAGTCTTTGTTCACTTGGGGATAGGAAAGAGGAGAGTTTATAAAACTTTGTTCTGCAAAATGGGTATCAGCTCAGCTATAGTAAAATAAACTACTAAGCAGATACCTGAAACCTCGATGGCAGGCTAAATTAATAAATGACATTTCAAGATGGACTCTGAGCCAAAAGGAAACCCATTACCCTAACTGGAAAGCACCCAGTCCTGATGGAATTCAGCACCTACTTAAGAGCTCTTGCTTGCATTTTGAATAAACATCAGAAGTACACAGAAAGCAGTTGCTACAGCATTTGGTTGAGACTGGATTGACTTTAAAATAAGACATACAAATGGCCTTGAGGTGTATGAAAAGTTGCTCAACATCAATACTCAAAAGAGAAATGCAAATCCAAATTACAATAAGATATCATTTCACCCCAGTTAAAATGACTTTTATCAAAAAGATAGGAAATCACAAATGTTGGAGAGGATATGGGAGAAAGGGGAACCCTTGATTGCTGTGGATGGAAATACAATTTAGCACAAACACTATAGAGAACAGTATGGAAGTTCCTCCAAAAAAAAAAAAAAAAGAGGCTGGGCAGTGTCATACCTGAAACTCTAGTATTCGGCTAGGATGCCCAGCCAGGAAGCTCACTTGAGGTAAGGAGTTAGAGACTAACCTGAGCAAGAGCAAGATCGTGACTTCACTAAATTTAGAAAAATTAGCCAGCTGTTACACTTTGTGGTGGGCACATGTAGTCCCAGCTGCTGTGGGGGCTGATGCTGGAGGATCACTTGAACCCAGGAATCTGAGGTTGCCTCGAGCTAAACTGACATCACAGCATTCCAGCGTGAACAACAGAGTGAGAGTCTGTCTGCAAATAAACTAAATAAATAAACAAAATTAAATAAAAAAGTGTTAAGATATGACCCAGCAATCCAATTCTAAGTATATACTCAAAAAATAAAGGAAATCAGTATGTCAAAAAGATATTTTCTGAACTGCCATGATTATTGCAGCAGTGTTAACAATCGCCAGTATTTTGAATCAATTTTATTGGCCATCAATAAATGAATGGGTAAAGAAATCTTGGTACATGTACACAATGAATTATTATACAGCCATACAAGGGAATAAAATCTGCCATAAATGAATCTTTATTTTTACATGGATTATTTAATTTAGTCATGTGGGTACCCTCAGAGGTTAGGATTTCTGAAGGTTAGAATTAGCAAAATAAAGTATAACTATTCCATTAAGTTAATAAAAGTTATTTTTTACTTATTTGTTTACTTATTTATTTACTTACTTGCTTACTGAGATAGAGTCTCTCTCTCTTGCCCAGGCTAGAGTGTGGCTCACAGCAACCTTAAACTCCTGGGCTAAAGAGATCTTCTTGCCTCAGTCTCCCAAGTAGCTGGCACTTACAAGTGTGCATCACCAAGTCCAATTAACTTTCCTATTTTTTTGTAGAGACAGAGGTCATGCTATGTTGCTCAAGTTGGTCTTCAACTCCTGGCCTCAAGAGAACCTCCCACCTGTGCCTCCCAAAGTGCTAGGATTATAGGCAATAGCCACCCAATCTGGCTTAATAGAAGATTTTAAATGTTACATTCTTATTCCCTTTCCCTCACCTACCCAACTAAGAAAGTAAGATTCAAGATCAGTAACACACACACACACACACACACACACAAAACGAGAAAAACAAAAGACAATAATGCATCCTACCTCTTACTCAATTGTAAGCAATCTGGAGCTGTTTATATTTCACATTTTGCCAGTAGAGTGCTCATTGCTAGCATAATTTTTAGCTTACTCTTTGGCCAAATTTTATAGGGACACTCATTTTATTGATGAATAGTAAACATTCCAAAAAAATCCCTGCTGAGCCACTTCAGCCCACACCGTTCAGCTCTGAAGGGTTGGTTAGACAAAGCTCACAGAAAGGTTTGCTGTAGCTCTTATCTCTGTTTGCTTCTACTCTAAATAAATCTCTGTCATTATATGGTTCTCTTGATTTGCTGTCATTACGAAGGGTTGAAATAAGGCAAGTGTTTGCTTTAGGGACATTATTGCTTCCATTTATAAGGAACTGATTCCTAACAACTCTGATTCATTGCATAAAATTATTATAATCACAGAGGTATGCGTTTAGGAGTTTCAAAATACGGTCAGTTCTGCTTCCTTTTTTTGAGTAAGAGTTTGTGAATGGTGTGTTATTCTTAATGTTTTTTGTTCCCTTTTCATTCTTTTTTTGTTATTGTTGTTGTTAATCAACTGCTTTTCATTTTATGTGTAGTTGAACATGTGAAAAGTGTGCTCATCTCTGGGATAGGGAGTAATATTTTGAAACATATATATAGTATATAATAATCAGTCCAAGCTAGTTAGCATATATAGCACCTGGGATTTTTATCATTCCTTTCTGTTGGCAGCTTTTGTAGATGGCTGGTTATTTCAAAATATGTATTATTTCCTGGTTTTATTTTATTATAATGCTGTATTTCAAAACATCCATATTTTTGCCCATTTTATTTCATTTTTATATTGATATTTTTGTTACAATATTCTAAAATCACCAAGGACTATGCCATTATATTTAAAAGATCTTCCAAATTGCATACCTAGATTTCCAGTACAGGGCACCTTGTGATGCTTAACAAATTCATCAATCAATTAATTGATTTTGCCCATTTCCATAATACAGCCAACATAATCATATATTCAATATATCCCTTTATTTTCAAGGTAATTGGTAAAAACAAAAGAACAAATGAATCTCAAGTCTCCAAATTTTCTAATTTTTCTTTCTTAGTTACTCATCCTCTGATTGTTTTTCCACATTTTCTTTTCCCCAAATCCATTGCAATTTTTTTTTCATTTCTTCCATTTAGCAAGTATTGGAAGCCAAAAAGAATGAAAGTTGGAGTTAGTAATTTGAGACTTTACTGCATTAGACTTAACTCACTGAAGAAACTGGACACTTTGGTGGACTGCTTAAGTAAATATATAAAAGTTTGTTGTTTTTTTTTTCTGGCTTGCTTATAGTATCTCTACTTTTCCAGCATTTATGACACATTATGTTAATGTTTATAGCACAATATATTAAAACTTACAAATAGTTATTCTAGAAGTTTCAAATTCTCAGGCCCTTTTAATGATAGAGTTCTTAACAATGATATAAAGAGAAGGCATGATCACTGCACTTATACTATTTTAATACCCTCTACAAAATTCATGTTTAGACTTAACCCCTATTGTGGCAGTGGTACAGTTGGGACTTTTTTTTTTTTTTTTTTTTTTTTGAGACAGAGACTCAAGCTGTCCCCCTGGTAGAGTGCTGTGGCATCACAGCTAACAATAACCTCCAACTCCTGGGCTCAAACGAGTCTCCTGCCTCAGCCTCTTAAGTAGCTGGGACCACAGGCTCCCACAACAACGCCTGGCTATTTTTTGGTTGCAACTATCATTGTTGTTTGTCAGGCCCAGGCTGGATTTTAACCTGCCACGTTAAGTGTATATGGCTGGCACCTTAGCCACTTGAGCCACAGGTGCCGAGCCTACTTGGGGCCTTAAAGAGGTGATAGCATCATGAGAACTCTACCCTCATGGATGGATTAATTTGCAAATGGATTCATGGGTTATTGGGTCAATGGATTAATAGTATATCATGGGAGGGGAACTGGTGGCTTTATAAGAAGAGAAAGAGAGCCCTGATGTACATGTTGGCACACTGAGTCCCCTCACCATGTGATACACTGGGATGCCTCAGAACTCTGCAGAGCTCCCACCTAAAGAGACTCTCACCCTATATGACACCTTGACCTTGGATTTCTCAGCCTCTGTAACTGTAAGAAATAACTTCCTTCTCTTTATAAATTACCCAGTTTCATGTATCAGCTATAAGCAGCAGAAAATGAACTAATAAAATGTCTATTTTTTCACAGGTAATAGTAAAATGTTTAGACCATGGAAGAATGAAGGTTGCATGGGTCAACCCTGGATTTCAGAGCCACCACACCTTTATTTCTGAGTGATTTCTTTTCTACCAGTTTAGAAGCCAGCAGCAATGAGCATTAGGTGGCTCCCATCTCAGTCTGATGCTGCCCTCAGGAGTTTTATAGTCTTTAATGTAATGCGATTTGTGGACGCATCAAACCAATTACTTCTGGAGGTATGTAGCAGTTGCTGTTATTACTCTAAATAGGTGTCCTCTTATACCTTTTACTATTTTTTGAGTACTTATTCCTGGGGTGTTCATGTCTTTTCTTTCTATGCATATCAGGGAACTCATGTTGGCTCTTAGGTTCACGAAGCCTGGACAACAGTGACAGAGTTTGTGACCGCCTCACTGCTGGGTAGCACGGCAGAATTCCTGAGCTTAACCACGTGGTCAGGCTGAAGCTGAACTGGGGCCCAACTTGCTCCCTTGGGAGGCTTCTCCCCCTCCTTTCTGGTGCCGGCCTGTCTTCACAGGTTTCCCTGGGAGCACTTCCATAAGGAGCCACTCGCACATAAAATCTGGTCTCATGATCTACTGTTGCAGTACTTAACTTAAAATAGGTGATAAATGTAGTTCGTAGTCTGAGCCGTGTATCTCTCAAAAAACGAACTGAATTTTCCAAAGACAGGTAGCCCATGGATGGTGGGTCTGAAACTTGAGCCCTGGTCTTCTCATATTAAAAACAGAATATTTTCAACCACACCAACTACCTCTCCCCTAGAACTTACACATTCATGGTAATGGACTAAATGTCTTATCTTCCAAGTCTTTTCAGAATCAGTGCTTTAATTTGACGTTAGAGGAAAAGTTGGAGGTGATGGTTACTGTGATTTCAGGTTATAGGTACTATTAAGGGAAAATAAAGAAACATAAAAACATGTCCTGGAAGTAATTGATTATATAAACCTGGATTCAAAAGAGAGAAGGATAAAGAAATAAACAAACGTGGCATCATCATCATAGTCTTTTCATGGGAGAGCGAATACTCTGTATGATCTCACATCATAGAACATTACAGTCTATATTGGCTTTTAGGATTGCTAAAAACGTCTTTATCAAATATTCTTGTACATTTTTTGTGTATAATGCAAAATTGTGGTCTCTCTTTGTTAGATGTGGTTTTCTAAGTGTAGTTTGCAAACTTATCAGTTGTATTATTTATGATATATAAATACACAAATGCATATGTACGTATATGTATATGTATAATTACTACAGTTATTATACACAACATATTGTGCATTATTTTAATTAACGATATTATTAATTTTTAATAACCTTGTCTGCTTTTCTTCCACTTGACTTTTTTATTTCTGAAACAGGTTTGTTAAATGTCTTTGTGGAGTTTTCTAATTATTTTTACAGTTCTCTTCAGTGTGCCTTTATATATTCTGCAAATGAATTCTTAGGGGCATATGTTTTATTACGTGCAAATGTTCCTTAAGGAAAACATTTGGTTATCCGTAAATAATATTTTCTTTTGTTTCTAATAAGGTTTGCCTCAAATTCCACTTTCTCAAAAATAGAACACAGCTGATTTTTAATTGATATTGCCTAACATTTCCCCTTCTTTTATGTTTCAAATTTCTATGCCTTTCTCTGGTGTATTAAAGTAATATACAATTGAATTCTTTTTCTTAAAATTTTAATTTGAAAACCTCTAAATTTTGTTAATATAGTTTAAACTAAGCAATTCCATTTACTTCATTATTGGTAAAATATAAGACTGATTTCAACCATTTTTTTCCCATTACCAATTTATGGTATTTTCTCTTCTTCTTCTTCTTTTTTTTTGAACCCACTACCTCTGGCATATGGAATGGGTAGGTGTCCTACCCTTTTGAGCCACAGGCGTTGCCCTTTTCTTTTCTTTTTCGACTTCCAATACTATATTTTTATTCATTTAAGTGTTACATTATAGCGTAATTTTGAATCTTTTTATGCTTCCTCATGCTTCTCTATATTTAAAGAACTAATAGCTCTATTTTTTCTTACTAAAACTCACATTCTGTCATGCTTACGTATGTTTTTGATTCCACCCCAGCTTTGGGCATCTGTGCATCATCATGGTTATGTTGTTCAGTGTTTTAGTATAAGAATGATCTTTTTTCCTTCTTCCTCTCTTTTCTTCTTCTCCTCCTCCTCTTCTTCTTCCTCCTTCATTTCCTCCCCATGATTATTTTAACAGGAAATGATGAATTGTAAGTTCCATATCCATTACAATATTTTTTGGATTGATTTTGCTTCTCATTGAATGTTTCTTTTAGTGTTTGACTATCTTCACATCAGAAACCATATAGAATCAAGGAGTCCAGAGCATATTAGTTTTATATACTACCTTTAATAACAATCTGGATGTTAATCCAAGTACAATGTTATTTTTCTTCATTACTTATAACCATCATTTCCTTTCTAATATTGAAAGTGAGAAGCCTGATATCACTCTGCTACTTGTTTCTTTATAAACCACGAGCTGTTAAAATTTATTTTTGCTATGCATGCTTTTATAATTTTCTCAGAGGTTTTATCATAATACATTTACATTTCATTAATATGTACTTACATGTGACTAATTTTCTTCCAGATTTTTCATTACCTTACATTTATTTTTATAATTTCTATATTATGAAATAGAATAAAATTATATTTTATTTCTATAGTCTATATTTTACATGTCATCTTACTGTATACATGTCAATATTTACATGTAAAATCTTTGTCCATTTGTTCTAAAAATTCTGCTTTTGTGGGTGTAAGATGATCAATTTGTCATCTTTCCTTAGAAAGTTTTCCCTTGCTTGGATGGCTGGACATCTGGCATATTTACATTTCCCTGAAAGGATTTACTGCTCAACCTACTAATCTTTTTCAGGTTTTCAGAAAATAGGCTGAAGTCCAGCCCTGTGGCCAGAATCTCAGGGAAGAGAGCAAAAAAAAAAAAAAAAAATCACAGAAGCACCACGTACCATTCACATTTGTGGTATCCAGGCAATTACTGGTCAGTTTTTCTCTCATTTAACTGGTAACAGAAATTGGTATTGTAAAGGCACTGTTTCCTCAGATTAGACATCTTCAAATGGGGAAATTGAGAAAACAAATGCTCAAGGCAGCTTGATTGCTTCTCAAGCTGTGTGTTTCAAACATTATTTAATCCAATGGGCCTTTATGTGGCTTTGGCTTTACCCCTTTATTAGAACCTGAGATGTTACAGAAAACTTCTATGTGAAGCACCAGAGTGGAGGCAGGAATAAGGCAAATTTAAATGACTCGTTACTGACACCTTCACCTCTATTCTCATTTATGTCACTGGGTCAAGACAGCATTGGTTCTACCCAACAGTTTCATAGATGTTTCTATTTGATTCTGTCTTATTCCTAAAAAGTGTGCATCCCTCTACTAAATTTTTTCTCATATTGTTCTTAGGGAAAGCCAGCATGGTGCTAGTTTGCTATCTGTACAGGGATTAGAAGCATTTTATTGTTTAGTTAATTCCTTTATCTCTGAGGTTCTCAGTCTGTGGGTCACAAACCCTTTGTAACAATGAAAATACAACAGATATTTACATTACGATTCATAACAGTAGCAAAATTACAGTTGTGAAGTAGCAACGAAAATAATTTTAAGGTTGGGGGTCACCACAACATGGGGAACTGTATTACAGGGTCATGGCATTAGGAGGCATTAGGAAGGTTGAGAACCACTGCCTTATCTCAATACATCCTTTAACAATTTAAAAATATCTCATGCTGAGTAGGGTTACAAATGTTTCCCAAATGAACTCTTATATAACATTGCTTTTGCATTTCTAATTTTTAAAATATCTCAAACTTGTTTTCAAAATAGAGATTAGAATTAAATATTCTGAATAATGGAAAAGTTATAATAATAAGCATTCTTTCTATTCAGTTACACAAATAATGGTATTTTGTGCCATCATAATGTACTCAAAATTGTTAATAATTGATATAAATTGCAAAATAAAAATGTGAGGCACTCCCTGTCTTTGAGAAATGTATAATATACTTAAGTAGAACAATATCATATATTATCACTATCTAAATACATTCTAATATAATCAATAACATCCTATCCTTTCTCACATTCAAATACAGTTCAGGTTGCTGTAACATTAACTGAGTAGTTTAAATAACATTTATTTTTCACAATTCTGGAGGGGGAGAAGTCCAAGATCAATGTGCCTGCAAGTCCAGTGTATGGTGAGGACGCTCTTCCTACTTTGAAAGTGATATCTTCTCCCTGTACCCTGATACAGTAAGAAAGGAGAAGCACTCTTATCTGTCTTCTTATGAGGACACTAACTCCATCACAAATGCTTCACTTTCTTTTTTTTTGAGATGGAGCCTCAAGCTATCCCCTTGGGTAGAGTGCCATGGCATCACAGCTCATAGCAACCTCCAACTACTGGGCTCAAGCGAGTCTCCTGCCTCCGCCTCCCAAGTAGCTGGAACCACAGGCGGCCGCCACAACGCCAGGCCATTTTTTGGTTGCTGCCATCATTGTTGTTTGGCGGGCCCGGGCTGGGGATTTGAACCTGCCACCTTAGGTGTATGTGGCTGGCGCCTTAGCCAATTGAGCCACAGGTGCCAAGCCACAAATGCTCCACTTTCATGACTTAATCACTTATCAGACATCCCACGTGCAAATACCACATTCAGGATTAAGGTTTCAATAGAAGAATGTTGGCAGTGCACAAACTTTGAGTCCATAAAACGTTCTGTAAAATATTACAATTCATTCAAACACATGTCTACTAGCTAACCTACTGCTCCCATAGGCAAATATTATGTCTTTTTAATAATATCCATTCCTAGAATAAGAATTATGTAATAGTGTTCACTGAATGAGCGAGATTTCAGTACTTCGGCTAAAGAAAATATCATGTGAAAATCAGTAGAGAACAAAGATCATGATAATGACAAATTAGATTTGTTCCCAAAAGGTTCTGAAGGTGGATTAAAATATCGTAATTCATATCTAATAAGATGGGTATATGATAATTAGGAAAATGACAATAACAAGAAGATACAAGCATAATTTTGACAATATAATGGGAAATAGGTTTAATTAAAAAGTTTATGTCATGCAAAAGAGCCTTAGAAGGCTTCTAATATGGTATGATGTTTATTCCTCATATGTTCTGCTACATAATTTTTAAAAGCATTTTTCACAATCAATCTTCGCTATTGAAAGGCACATTAACTTTATGACTCAGAGGGAAGGAAAAGAGGGAAAGAAAAGAAGACAAAGTTTTTTTAAAAAAGAAAAATTCAAAGCCACGGTAAAACTGTCATGTGTCAGATGAAGAAATTGTGAATGAAAGAGAAATAGGATATCATGTTCCATAGTAAAATTTTGTAGAGAATTAAGAGTGGTTTTATTCCATGCCAATGCTATTTCTCTGTTGAATAGTAAGTTGGAGAATCCAGTAAGTGGACTGGATATGATGGGAAAACGTACTCTTTTTCTGTTACTTAAAATATACAATCATGATTAAACATATTACATATACATATTACACTATTTAATAAAAATGCTGGGGAGTGTGAGTTTCTCTGAAGAAATACTCTGAAGTACTTTGAAGCTTAATTTAGGAGATTAATGAAACAGATGAGTCACTTGGAACTAAAACTATTCTGAACCTAGTCTTTCTTTGATGATTCAGAATGCATTTGGGGAGCTTCATTATCAACCGGAATTATCATTATACTAGTGATTCAAATGCTGGATGATGGGAATATTCAACAAGATCATGGAACATGGGAGTGATTCAGTTCACAAATAGCTAATTTTATTAGATTATATAGTTAGGTTTAAACTCAAAATATTCTTTGTGAGGAAACGAATACAACGTATTACTCTATTTTAAAAGAAAAAGAAAATTGATTAGAAGTCTTGTGCAAAGTTGCATTAAAAAGTTACAGAACCAAAAGAAAAATCGGAATTCAGCTCCATCCTTTTCCCATAATCTTGCTGTTCAAATATGAATTATTTGTAGCTCCATTGTCAAAATGGCTATATTAATAATCTTGGGGAAAATCCCACACTCTTCTCCTTTAATGTGGCTGAACTTTTTGTAAATTTGTTCTATTTAAATTATTCACAAAGACAGTAAGATTACTGATTTTTTTTGAAACAGAACATGGTAGTAATAAAAAAATCTTGTATTAAGAATTTCCCTTTTTTTGCAATATGTTGGACTAGAAAATATGGGAACCCATGCAGTAGCAAGTATGAAAATAATTTTCAGAAATCGTATTAAATAAACATATATGTATAGCTGAGCTCCCAGTTAGGCGCAGAATAAAGCATACAAATGAAAAGGAGACTAGAATCATAACGGTGCATCTCTGAAATAATTAAGTGGTCGGGACTGAGACTGAAGGAAGTCACTGTGTTTGGGATCCACTGTTTTTATGTTACTCGGGAATATAAAAAGGGCTTTCAATACAAATAAAACAGGGCTGTAAAACTGTACAATCAGTTTCTCAAAAAAGTATCACAATTTTAATAAAGAATTATACTAAAAACAATCTAGACAAGAAAAAGAAACTAAAGTGAACCTTTTCTATCTTCATCTGGATTCTGTATGAAATAGAACAACAACAGCAATAACATCAGTTCCACCCTGTGGTCTATTTGTCATTGAACATAAAACTGAGCTAAGCTTTGGAGTTAGAATTGAAGCTTTCTTCATAGAACACCCAAACTCAAAAAACTCCATAAAGTTGTCACCAGTGACAATGCCTTTCAGAAGAACGGGATTCAGGATTTTTTCATCTTAAAATGTATTTTTCAAGATCAGCTACTGAAGTACTGAAGCAGGTGTTGATGCCCTTGGTAACTGTATGGGACTATTCCTTTGGCCTCTGGCAAGTTTCTTCAATGGCATTGACATTGCAGCATACAATTTGCATGTTATTTTTCAGGAAGTTAGTAGCCACTGGTCTGAACTTCCTTCAAAGAGGAACAAAATACTTTTTGGAAGATTTGGCACTACCTCTCTGAGAAAAAATAAGAAGGGATGAGAAAAGTAGGCAGCCTTTCCCATGAAACATACATGATAGCAATGAATCTTTGTGGATGCGAGTGCAATCAAGGATAAGGTGTGTTGGCAAAAAAAAACAAAACAAAACAGTTCATCCAAAATCAACAGGAAGAGTTATAAGACTGCAGTGAAAAGCTTACCGAAAAAAGGTCACTGCTACCTTTATCTCCATGGGAGAGACTGGAAATATGTGAAGGTCTGAGCTGAAAACAGCAAATACATGCGTCCCAGCCACACATCAAAATAAGAAATATAATAAAAAGAACATGCAGAGGCTGTTATTATACTGGTGTTAGTTACCTATACAATGATATGTAAAATAGACAGGTTTGTCACAAAATTGTTGTCCTATTTATTTAGGGGTCAGTGGCTGACTCCACCATTGGTGTTCACCTGACATGAATTGGCATTGGATGGTGACTGCTATTAACATTTTTCTGTGTATCCACATATTTCATGCCATTGAAATGCAAATTACAGACTTCAAGAAGTCTTCTCCTGTTTACAATGCATATAATTGTGAAATAATAGTAGTAAAAGTACCTGAGGAGTTTCAAAATTATAGTTAAAAACCAATTCACTTTGCAAAAAAAGTGTCAAAAGTTTCAAACCTGTGATTGGGAGAGCAGGAAATGTGAAATGGTCAATAAAGACAAGACCAAAGCTCAAGCTGAATAGCAACTTGAGCTATAAGGCCACGATGAAGTACAGTTCCAAACACAGTAGCTTGGCACATTTTAAATAGTCTGCCAGTACCAAGTGTGGGTGATGTGGACCAAAAGCTCGTCATTCTGTTGTTAGGAAGGAAAGCTGCCTCACAGGCTTTAAAGAGCAGTTCTGCAATGCATAATGTCTGTGCAGAAGTACGCTTTCACACTCAAAGCTGGAGGATGCCAGAGGCTGGGTTAGTTCCTTTTTGTGTCAGCTCAGTGACGAATCAGTTCAGCTGGAAATGGACAACCTACACAGCCAGCGTAAGCAAAGCCCTGGGGTAACGCCAGTGGCCCTGGCAAGTGAGGCTTTTCTTCTAAAAGCTGGCCTGGGACCGCTGCACGGTTACTTTGTACAATAGTTCCTGTGCCCCCAGATCCCTTGGCGTACCCTGTTACTCCAAGAAAATAGCAGTTTCTTACCACAGTGGACTAATCTTATGACCTCACTGATGTGACAAAAACCTGAATTTTGCCTGGTTTATGTCCAAACATTGGCCCACGTGTTTCCCACCAGGGAATCTAGAGAACTTGCCGTTTCCTGCTCAACACATCTAATTGACATGAAAACATCAACATATTAGACCAGCATAAAATTGTGTAGAATGTCTATACAATCAAGGCCTTTCTGTGGTATAGACATCAGGAGAGTTAGCATAGCAGATGGACAAGAAAATTAGCTTGTACTGATGCCCTGATGGGCAATAACAAAATACAGTCACCTTATCTCTTTCAGGAACATAGTAAATTTTTCACAAAGGATGTGAATGAGGTTACCACTCATGGATGTTAAAGTTACAGTGATCTATTTTCTTCCGCCATTATTCATCCAGTGATCATAGGGCTTATACAGCAACAATCCTATAATTTTTCTGTCATTGACTATGTTATAACTCTCTGTTGTTCTACTCAGGAGGTATCTAAGCTTCCTGGAAAAGTGGCCAGTGATCTGAAGCTACTTCCATTTAGTCTTTTATGGTAGTTCACATTCTAGAGAGTAAGAAACCAGTAGAAGTTTTCTTCAAGCTAGTATGCATGGCCCTGTTTCATTTTTCAATAGGATACACTCTGGAAACAAGTGTCATTAGGTGATTTAATCACTGGGGCTGAACATCACGGAGTGTACTTAGGCATATCTAGGTGAGGTAGCCTGGTACACATCTAGGCTATAGTATATGACCTGTGCTTCCTCGGCAGTACAGCAGGTTACACTTAGGTGTTCATAACACAGTGGAAAGTGCAGGCCTATCTAACACATTTAAACATAGAAAAGGTACAGTAAAAAATAATATTATAACTTTATGGGACCATGGTCTGTCATTGGCTGAAACGTCATTATGTGGAGTGTGGTTTTATATTCATCTTGGGCATACAGTTTTTAAAAATTGAGAAATGACCACACAGTGAGACCGACTCACTTATCTCACCGTGAGATGATCATGGAGCAATACTTCATTTATCACCTTGCTCCATGTGACCCCAGGCTCTAAGTGCTATGATTATCTCTGAGATCTTAGTAACCGTGCCAGATAAGATTTTTTAACCAACACTTTTTTTTCCAAATTTCTATGAGTTACCATTCTCTTAGCATGCCTTTATTTTGGTAAATTGGTATGGGTCCCACTGGAGAAGGTTTAGGAATAGCTGCTATAAAAAGTTGAACATTGGCATCGCAGAGTCCTTCATCAGGAGCATCTCGTCTCTTTTAATTGATGTCCCCATGTCTGGGAATTATCCTACGTATAGAAACTGGGAAAAAACTCATGATTGCCTTTTATGTTACCAATATCATCCTTCTCCTTTGAAACTCTTTAGTCGGTGTCTATGATCCAAGCCCTGCTGCCAATGGCTGCCTCTCTGGGCCCTAGGACACCATAGTACATTAGCTGCTGCTACATTCGTATAGCTAAGGTCCTAGGTTGTCATTTCAGGCTTGCTGTACACACTGGAATTATACCTACCCTGTTTCTGACAAGATGTAGTATGACTGCCTGGCCTTTGACTTTCCAGAACCTTATCATTCATATTGAAACTAGTAAGCATAGTCCCTGGTTGGTAGTCTCTTCAGCCCTGCCTCTGGAGGGGCAGAAGATACTTCTACATCCAGAGGGTTTTTACACAGAGGAAACTGTCAGCAGATGAGCTCCCAGGAAGGATGGAGCCTGTGAGCACAGGACCAGTAGTACCTCCAGTTCATGTTCAATAGTTTTCAGGAGAGACCAGAAGAAGCCCCTGTCCCTGAATTGTTCAAATGAAAGACTATGATACGAAAAGCAATTTCTAAATTTTATAGAGATTAGCTTTTCAAAATAGTTACTTCACTAAATTCGTTCATACAGCAAATATGAAGTAGATAACCAGAAACCCTGAAGATACAGAGAAACCCTGGGTTTCTTTGTCGAGCAGTTAATCATTTGGTAGAACGTTCCCGATTTGTTTTGTAATATCTCTAACACTTGATGGTGCTCATGACAATGATGAAAGCCTACCTCAGTTAGTTAGCCATATTTTCTCTATGGTAAACAGTCTCCAAGTGTAAAGATTAGCATATCCGTGCCCTCATCACACCATTAGTCTTATCCCTGCCTTGTAAAGATCTCATTCTGGAGGGATTTGACTAATGAAGTTTTGGTGCTGAGACAATCACGGCTTCCTCCGAGCAGAGACTGCCAACTCAACCATATTGTGCTGAACTGCAGAGAACTGTGCCAAATTGTGTGTGTCTACTTCAGAAACAAGCTGTTCATTAAAAAGAAAAAGGAAAAAAAAAGGTAAGCAGCACAACAACATTTTAAATAGCAACTATGAAGTCCTGGCACATTTTAAAGATTAGATTTCTTTTCCCACAGTATCAATACAGTCAATGTAATAGTTTCTTTCTGCGGATAAACAAGATGAATAAACAAACCTCATTATTTTATTGTCAACCTACATATAGGGAAATTAACATTGCAATTTAGAGGATCGCCTGAATGCTCAACTTCCTTCCTTTATTCCAGAAGAAAATATTTATTCACATGCAACCTCATACCAGGCCTGGTGCTAGCTTCTGTGTATACTTCTACTTCTTAAGTGGTTTAAAAATATGTTTTGATATTATAAATAAGATTTTCCACATAAAAACTAATTGTGATTTTTTTTTACTGCTCGTTTGTTTAATCATGTAAATGTACTTTTTTTTTTAATCTTTCATATAATACGCTCATATCTATCAATCCTTGACCTCAGATTTTCTTGTGTGGTCTCCTTGCTTAGCATGGTTTTCTGTCTCAGAAAGCAAAAAATACTCCTTCTTTTCTTCAAATTATATTGTGTTTTCAGTACCTTAAAATGTCCAATCCATTTGGAACTGATTAAACTGTGAGCCGGGAATCTATTCTATTTCCTAATTAATATCCCTATCCTTTTCCTTAAGTAATCCATCCTTTCATATTCTTTTTATTAATTTAATTGTATGTTTGTGCTTTCTAAATTGAATATTTAATTAATTCATTTTTCAGATGTTGAGTTCTGGTAACGTTGTTCAACATATGATTAAGTTTTAAATATACTATAATTCCAGTTTATATTCTTTTTGGAAACATATTTAGGATCATTGTGTATGCAATACTACCTTCATTTCTAAGTAATTATATATCATTTATTTTTGCTACTAAATTTTCATGCATATAATAATAAATATCTGCACCATTTCTACCTTAGTAACTTACTCAGATATATTTTGTGGCCTACATCATGAAAACGTTTGTGACTGTGCATTGAGCCCCAAACGTGTGCATTTCCTCATAAAATTTATTTAGCAAATCAGCTTCAATTTCTTTATTTTTCTCTATCTGAAGTACCATTTTCTAAATAAGCTCTTTCAGTCATGCCCCTCAAAAATAGCAAGTATTTAAATTATGATCATAAATTGTGTGAAATGAGAGTTTGTTCCTTATTTACCATTTAAAAGTAATCTAGAATAATTAGTTAAGACTTTAACTTGTTTCTCTGCTCAAAGTTTTTTTTTTTTTTAATAAAATAATTTCTTGATTCTTCACAATGGAACATTTCCTCTCTCTCTCTCTCCCCCTCTTCAGCTAGTGTATTTTTTGAATTTGTCAAGATACATTTTAAAATACTTCAAGATATATTCCTGTAGCTTTTAAATATAGATACACAGTTTTGCTAGATAATCATAGGTCACAGTGTTTGTTTAGTATCTAAACTCTTTTCAGGCGTACAAAGTTAGAGAGGAATTTGAGATTCTCTTGAATTTTTTTCTTTTACTCTTTCAATGTTCTCATTTCATCTAAATAAAATGGGAATATCTAATAACTGGCATCTTTGAAACCACTTTTTTCTCTGGGCGCAGTGGCTCACGCCTATAATCCTAGCACTCTGGGAGGCTGAAGCAGGTTGATTGCCTAAGCTCACTGGTTAGACACCAGCCTGAGCAAGAGTGAAATCCACTCTCTAAAAATAATAAAATAACTGGACTTTGTGCTGGGCGCCAGCTACTCAGGAGGGTGAGGCAAGAGAATCACTCGAGCCCATGAGTTTGAGGTTGCTGTGAGCTATTGTGCCACAGCACTCTAATGAGGGCAACAAAGTGAGACTCTGTCTCAAAAAATAATAATAAAAAAAGAAAATCATTTCTCCTAGTTTTTGACACACTTTCATGTTATTTAATTTAGAATAGGCTGATTGCTTCTATTTCAGCTGGTCTTGTATCTTTCTTAAATCCTGACTACCGCTAGGTAACTACATGCTGTCTTTATCAATACGTATATTTTTTGCCTTTCAAAAACACTTTGTCAATGTCTTCTGCAACAAAGAAAAACTACCTAATCTGTCCTAAAAATCGCTGGCTTCATTTTCTGCAGTGACTACTCTGGTTTTGACGGCTATAATAAATATCAATAATTTCATCTTATGGGTATCAGCTTTCTAATACTTTCTCAGATCTTCTCCAATTCTTCTCATTAGACCCTTACAATTTTTTTTTTCTCATTTTAAAGTTATTATTCTCTACATGTATGTTGTTTATGGTTGTTTTAGATTTTCAATTTAAATCAAAAAAGCAAATATTCTGCAAATGTTCCAGAGCTAGGGGGGTAAACTAGAGAGTCATATTCTCTGCCTTCCTTGCCATCTCCTGCGTGCTGCTGGAAGTTCTCTCCTCTTTCTATACATAGAGAACTTTTCTGTCATTTCTATTATGATTTTAATACTCAAAGGAGCGAGGATAAGTAATTAAATCCATAAGTCCCAAGAGGGAAATACCATTTGCCATTATTTTAACTTCTTCCTTTGTTTAAACCAACAACCAAGGCAGCGTGAGACAGTGAAGGTTTCACACTGCCAGGGTGTGCAGCCGACTCCACCGTCTGATTTTGTAGGGCCCAGGGAAAGGTTTCTGTCCTTTGTTTACATTTCTAATCTACAAAGGGAGGATGAACATAGCAACTATACCATAGCAATGTGGGGAAATGTGTGTTGATATGCAACTACATAGATTCGGGTCTGTTTAGATAAAGTACTCTTTCCTGTAGCTATTATTATTATTATTTCACTATCAGCAACACTAGTAGGAAGAAGTAAACATTTTCCTATATCTGACCTTTGTTCCATTTCTCTCAATTGAAAAGTTCAAGATCACTCTTGTACCTGGTTCCTTTTCAGCGTAAAGCTTTTGCTCCACCACAGGAGCTTTGCTAGGCATAGCTACCACGTGACCTCAGGGCAAAACACTTTTGATTTCAGAAAGAACTAGGTAATTCACATAATGTCCTTTCCTTATTTTCCACCCTTGCTTTCACCTTCTGACCTCTTCCCCCCAAGTTAATTTATTAGTGGTTCTCTGGAGGTTTCTGTAACTCTGACTTGCTAGTGATGCTACATGTTCTTTTTTCTTGAGAAGCTGTGGAGCAGGGTGCTCAATTCTTCACTGCTGGATGTGGGGGAATCCCTCAGTTACTGACATCTAGGTAAAAGGCACCTTTATTTAACTCAGCATGATTCGAGGGTTTTCTACATTTTCTATCCATAGTTGACATAATACCAATGGATCTGAAGATGGAAGAAATCAGTGGAGACGTTGGTTCGATACTATGACCTTTTTGCACAGATGTTTGAACAAACGCAACTATCTGTCATCTCCTATTTGTGTAATGGAACATCAAGAACATGTCTTATTATTTTCCAGTAGTATATTATGTTCTTAGTCTTATAATTTTAATTATCTGTCCATTTAAAAAATACTCGCTAACTATCTACTTAAAAGAAAAATTAGAATCTTTTATTATGGAGTACCTAACTTTAGAAAACATTAATGGATTATTTTTACAGCTAAAATACAAAAACTTTTATTTTAGGAAACAAATCATAAAACAAAACTTTACTGGGGAAGGTTGGCCAAAGATACATAAAGAGAAGAGAACATATTTAACTAATACTGTACATGTTTTTTGTTTGTTTGTTTGTTTTTTATTTTTTGCTTTTTTGCAGTTTTTGGCCAGGGCTGGGTTTGAACCCACCACCTCCAGCATATGGGGCCAGCACCCTACTCCTTTGAGCCACAGGCACCACCCATATTGTACATATTTTTACTGCAGCGTGTATGGCATTTGGGTTCAGAGTTGTTTAATGCAGTGGCTGGAGGGTGCTGGCTGAGTTATCTTCTCTCAGTTGAAGGCATTCACATATACGGAAGGGTGGAAACCAGTGCAAACAGATACTCACATGCAAGGCAATCACAGGTTGAAATCAATCTCAGGGGAAATGAAAAATAGACACTACCAGAGAGTAAAGGATGATTTAGCCGGAGTGATGGAGGAATTACATGGAGATGGTATCTGAGCTGAGACTTCAGGAATTGAGGAGAAGTTGGTGTGCAGAAATGGGGGATTTGAGAGTTGGAGGGCGTAAACTCGTTAGGGGTGGCGTGGACCAAAGTATGGAGTTTGAATTATGTTATTTTTAGAAACCTATTAGAAGAAATTGAAGCAACCATGTCTACAGGTCTAGTTTGATTTTTGAACCCATCAGTCTTCTAGTAGCTAATGTGGGAAGAAAGCATATTTGGGGGCTCAGGGAGGGGACCTACGAAGTTAGACCACCTGGGGTGTAATAATGGAGAAAACACGAAACCGTTTTCAGTTACAAGCACTTTTTACTGTATATCTAAATGTATCTAGCACGTGGAAATGCAGCTTCCTGTTGATACATAAAGCAAACACGTCCCACCTAAACAGCAATTTAAATAATTATCTGTGTCAGAAATTGACTAATATTGTTTCTCTTTATTACTTTCTTTTCCCTGTTGTTTCCTTTCCTAATTAGTTTCCTTTTATTTTTCTTTATTATGCAGGCATAATTTTGGAAAGACAAACAAGCAGAATTTCATTTTCCTTTCAAACAAAATGCATTAATTATGCTTATGATTACACTAGAAATCAATAGATTTAAAGGAAGAACAGTCATTGTTACACTCAAATGTTCTGGCTTTTGAAATTTTAAGTAAAAATATCGTTAAATAACTCTTTATAAAAACACCCAAATTAATTACTCATAGAAAATCAATATAACTTGATGTGCCACCTGGGTTTCCTGAATCCGTCAAGAGAAATCAACTTTCCTAATGTTTTGGAAAACACTAATTGTGAAAAATAAGAGAGATCCTGTTGCTTTATCTTTCATGTTTTCACTACAAAAGTGCTCTTCTGCTTTTTCTGCTTTTTTTCTTTTTGTAAAAGAGGCCTGAAATTCTGGAATGTAAAATAAACAGTAGTTGTTAAAATAATCATCTTCATATTTGAAAATAAACTGTACATCACAGAGCATTTTTGATGCCTTGCCTGAATATTTTCTTTTTCTTTCTTTCTTTCTTTTTTCTTTTTCTTAGAGACAAGGTCTTGTTCTGTCACCCAGGCTGGAGTGTAGTGGCACAATCATAGCTACTGCAGCCAGGAACTCCTGTGCTCAAGTGATCCTCACACCTCAGCCTCCCAAGTAGCTGGGATCATAGGCACACATCATCACAACCCACTATTTTATTTTTTAGAGATGGAGTCTGGCTATGTTGCCTAGGCTGGTCTCAAACTCTTAGCCTCAGGCAATCCTCCTGCTTCACCCTCCCAAATTGCTGGA
The DNA here is from genome assembly GCA_963574575.1 of Galagoides demidoff. Taxonomy (NCBI): domain Eukaryota; kingdom Metazoa; phylum Chordata; class Mammalia; order Primates; family Galagidae; genus Galagoides; species Galagoides demidoff. Next base: position 27,220 of record CAUYQV010113632.1, read on the forward strand.
ATTACAAACATGAGCCACCACACCTGCACCCCAAGTTTCGGAGTGGAAAATTACACCTACATTTTCATATGTCATTCTCATATTCTTATAATGCATTCTTTGGGACAATTTATCTTAAGTATATATCTGATAATATTCCTGCCTTGCTTAAATCCTGCAATAATTTACCACTGCAATTAAGGCATAGTATAAATACTATCACAGAGTTCAACTTCCCCAGCTCATTAATCCTCACCTCGTAGTTCACCATCCTCAGTGAACTACGGTCCAGGGATACTAGCTTGCTTTTGTCCCTGTTTCTCCAACACTTTCAACTCTGACCCAGATTCTTTGCTGACTGGACTCTTTCATCCAGACTCAGAGTGCAAAAAAATCTGTATTGACAACAACCACATGGCCCCTTAACATGTATAAATTGGCCTTGGCACCTTTTTTATTTTGCTGCTAAGTTCATTCATTTCTGTGTTTGAATGACACCCTGTCAGAGCATCTTTCCCTGGCCACTGAAACAAAACGGGTTGACCCTCTGTGTTTAACCAATCCTAAGTATTTGTTTTGTTTTCTTCACTGCACTTATTAATATATGAATTTATAGTTTTCTTTTCACTTTTAGATGTTCTTATTTTCTATTCTGCATCAGGGAAAACCGAGTCAGCATAGAGCCTTTTTTTACCTGGTACACAACTGTATCCACAGCATTAAGGACGGGGACCAGCAAGTAACATGTACTTTAATAAATCCTTGTAGAAAGTTAAATAAAAGATGAGGAGAATAATTAGATTCATAATCACAGGGTAAAATTAGGATTGGTAACTTTTGAGAAGTACACATCTAGATGAGAGGTGTGCAAACCACGACCAGTGAGTGAATAAACGGATTTTTTACACTCTTGATAACAAAGAATGATTTTGATGATTTCAACTGTTCTAAAGCAAACAATAAAGAAAATATGGAACAAACCTACATAACCAGGACCACACAGGACCTGGACAGGGTAAGTTTGTTGACTCTGTTCTAGATTAAGTCATTACTGAACCAGGAGTTTGCATGGATTCGGATTATGCTCTGCTTCAAATTCCCTCTCAAGAAAAAAATGGAAAATTACATTAAAAGATCCATTTAATTTCCTACCATTTCAGACTATAGATATTCCTTCTGAGTAGAGAAAGCTTAGTTAACCACCTACTCCCCTCAGACTCCTAGAAGATGGAGTCAGGACAGTGAATAGATATAAGGAGCATTACACAAAGCAGGGCCTGTCTCAAGAAAAGCTAAGAAAATACAACCGATGTAGTTGTATTTATTTAGTAAAAGAAATGCATCATCAGAAACCTCCTCAAGTAAAGTATCTCTTCTTGAGTCTTTGATATTTGTATCCAAGTTGCCAATATATAAGATAAATATGAGAAAAGTCTACTTTCAGTTAGAATAGTATTTGCATATGGATGATTTTTTAAAATAAAAATAATAGTATAATAAAGACTAGACCTAACATAATAACAGAAGGGTCTATCCAGATTAACTTCCAAGAAACCTTTGCCTTAAATTAGCAAGTTGATGGTGTCAAATTTAATCTCTGCTCCTTGAACCCCCAGTTTTACTTTACATGCAATGCCTATTTGACATCTCATTTCTAACACCTCCAAGAACAGATTTTTATTTTCTCCCTGTTTTTTACCAGTTTTGTTTTGCCCATGTTGTGCATTTGCAAGGGTGTCTTTTCAGTTTCTCATAACAAACCCTCACAGGTCGTCACAGAGGCAGCAAAGCTGCACCAGGACGAGCTGGACGTGGAGCCAGCACGGACTGCAATCCAGAATCCGTCATGTGTAACCATCAGGCATAAGTAAAAAGCAGTGCTTGGATGTGTCTTTATTTCCTCATCTAAAATGAGAAAAATTATGAGCTCTACGACAAAACATTTTCCTTCTAAGATTAACATCAATTTCCATCTAGATAACATCAATAGAAGCTTTAAAATAGTAGTAGGTTCAACAAGTGATCAGTTAACTGTCAGCTAATGTTTAGATGTCTGTATGCCTTGATTCATTTCCTTTCCTTCATGTCACATTATACCCATCATCAAATTTTACTGAAACTACCTTCAAGACACAATAGAATACACCGTTTTTCTAATCGCTCTTGCTACTTTAATTTTAATCGATGGCCTTTTGTCCAGCTTCTTGCCACCCTTAATCTTGTGTCTCTTCTCCTCAGAACTTTCTAGTGGTTTCCAAGTTTGCTTTGAGTAAAAGGTATAGGCATGATGCTAAGAGGAACTGCATAGTTAGGCCCCAATACACCTCTAATTATGTGTTTTACTATCCCCCCTCTTGTTCTTTCAACTTCAAACGCACAGTCCTCCTCATGGTTCTTTAAACCCTACAGGGATGCTGATGCCTCAAGGCCTTCCCATTGGCCCTTTCCTTTACCTTTATCTACCAGATTCATTTTGTTTCCATCTCCTTAACAGGATTATTCAAAAGTCTCTACTCTGTGAGGTCTTTCTGACCCTTTAAAAAATTATACCATAAACACACACACTCACTCTATCCTCCTCCCTTGCCTTGTTCATCTCAATGTTATTTATTACTCCCTGACACACTATATATATTACTTATTTGATTGTATCTGTGCCACTGTGTTAGTACAGAAGCACCGTAAAGGCAATGAGTTTGGTTAGCATTCTGTCTTTTCTTCCTGATTCACTTACATATAAGTACCTTTATGTAAAGTACACATAAACACTTAAGTATAAATTAGGTACTTAACAAATATATGAAAAATGAATCAATGAATGATTAAAAGGTAATCTATAATTTTATTCAACAAATAACAATATATGTAATCACTGTGTATAATATATTATATATATATATAGATAGATGTTACATATGTAATAATATAATTATTTCATGCTATACTGTAGGTATTTATAGTTTGAGACATAAGAATTGTTTTCATATACCCCATAGCGTATTGTTAAGATAGGATATTAAAAACTACTAATATATTTCCACAGGTGTCAACATGTATTCTAGTTGTTGTTGCCAAAGTGATTTTGCTGCAGGACATAGACAATGACACAAAATGTTCCATATTTTGCATATACACATATTTTTGTATGTGGACCTTCCATCAGAGATGAGTATCTACTTATATTACCTTTGGTTTTCAATAGTCTTCCTCTTCTCTTCATTGTTCTGTTGCTTTTCCTGTTTTATTCATTAACACTGCTGGCAACACTGCTGGCACTTTCCCCCTGCCAAGCATCCCTCTGCAACAAGGTAAGTAACGATTTTCTTCCGTTTTAAGAAGCCTCCAGACAATAGAGAGTCAAAAACTTTGTTCACGTGGAGGTTACAGGTGGTGAAAGATAAGTCTGTTTCATTTTTATGTATTGTTTCATGTGAATAGATAAAACTATGAGTGATCAGAGATTGTTACGAGAAGATTGAAGTGCATTGTTAGAAACTAATTGTTACCCTGGGGTTCCATGTAGCAAAATCAAAAATGATCAAGGATTACAGACTTCAGATTCATTGGGGTGACATCAGGAGCATCTGTCTCCCTGCTCCAGAATGAGATTTCAGCCTTGTTTAACAACTGAAGTTCGCATCATTCTCAGCAGATGTCCGACCTATTCACCAGGGAAGGTGAAATCATCTGAATGAAAAGAGGAATCATGATAAGGTGGAAAAGTAAATACGGTTAAGAGAAGAACTAATTTAAACTGTTGCACATAAAAAATGTAACATCAGGAACTTTGCATCTGTAAACCAGACAGATTCATATAGATGAAGCCAAACTATATACTGAGTGTAACAGTGGGGCAGCAAGCCGTCAGGAGACACATACGGAGCTCAGAGACACGATGGTGAAGCATGTTCCTTAATTATATATTGATTAGACTTTAAGGTGGTTTACACAATGGCCTTGCCAGTAACTTTTAATGCACAGAAATGTACCTTCTTACTGTCAACAGATATAAATTTTAAAAAGGGAAGAATCTTGAAATCTTTGATTATCAAATGATATATATTATTTTATAACACTATTTCTCTAAGCAGACACACTATATGAACATCTTAAAGTCAAAAATAATGTTAGCATTATTAAAAGTAATTGCTCCTCTATTTTTTGACTCTTGCTCTTACTCATATACACAAAGAATGAAATACATTTATGTGCATGCACACACACGTACTTATCCTTGGATAGTGATGTGCAAAATATAATAGAGAAGAAGTGTTTGTATATAATGAATACATATATCCACCATCACATCAAGGTTACTTCAGGAGCACAAATCCTCACGTTGCTGTTAGGAAGGCAATACGCCTCTCAGCACAGTAAATTCTCACTGGGGAGAGAAAAGCAGAGTAACACACCAGCTTCTATTTCAACTACAGCCAGTAGACCGAGTACGCTATTTACCAACAACCTGCTATCTATAAAGCCTGTAGCTTCTAAACCTGATTGTATGAAACAGAATCCAAAGAAGAAAGCAAAAACCACCAGTTATTTTAGGGGAAATATTATTTAAAGAGTGGTTGAACTAGTGTTGGTAAACAGGAAAAACAAAAGGACCATTGAGTTCCCTTTGCAAAGCCATAATAACTTTTCAGAGCAAAGGTCACCCCCTAAGTGAGGGAAAATAAAAGGAAGGAGTTGGAACTTTTGGAAACTAGGAGCTGAGAAGAAGGGTCCTATGGACCTGTGACTTGTACCTCTGAGGAAATGGCATCATCCAGCTCCTACCTAGAATAACAAACATTACTAGGATTAGTGAAATGTTGGAGGGATGCTGCAGCAGCAATGCCGACAAGTGCAGCAGACACACAGCGGGGCAATGTCTGCTCCTCAGTCTTTCCGTCTCTCTCCCTTCTGCCCTATTGGTAGAACACTGCAAGAAGCCAGTTGAATTAGAATGGCGGTTTCCATAGTCCAACCCCTAGTAACACAAAATGGAGTTTGGAGCTGAAGGCAGTAGCTTAAAAACTTGCCTACTGATTAAGAATTAAATTATAACTGGAAGGTGTTTGAAGACTCACCCTTGCTATTTCTCCAGTAATGACTAGCAGAATTATTTCATGAGTCTTTCCACCTTTACCACTGGGGATCTTCCTTAGTGGCATCTCAGTTAAATTCTGTATATTTCAAGCACTTAAGATTATTGAAACAGATAATTATAGATCTTACAGCATTGCACTTTTTTTTTTTTGGCAGTTTTTAGATGAGGCTGGGCTTGAACCTGCCACCTCTGGCACATGGGCCAGTGCCCTACACCTTTGAGCCACAGGCACTGCCTGTATTGCCCTTTTTCATATTTTTTTTTTTGCCGTTTTCATATTTTTTTAATTTCACATTTTATTGTAAACTTTCCTCCCTCAGTTCCAATTCCCTAGTAATTTAAGCTTAACCAAGAGCTTGAGCAGTCTCATAATGAAGCTAAAAGTCTGTTTTTCACCTTGCTCTTTATCTTCCCATATTAATGCTTGGGGCTGTTAAAGGGAAGGTGTTGGTGGAAACAACCATCACCTTCTTGTTGGCTCTGTGTAGTAAATTTGATGTCTGCTCCTTGGCAACTCACAGTTGCTTCTCTAATTCATCTGTAAGCGTAGAAGGCTGATGGTTGCACTTGTGCAGTCCAAATGTTGGCAACAAGTAAAGGTTGCATCCAAAGCTAGGTATGACTCATTCATTGACAGTTTAAACAAGTTTCTGGCTGCTCCAACTGGAGAGATCATGTCAAATTACTCAAGTATCTCATTATGTTGTTTTTGTCCCCCACAAACCTATAGCAACTCTCACATATGACCCACAGTCTGGATTCTCTGCTGGCGAGATATGGATCAATTATCTGCGACTCTTAAAATCAGGTCCTTGCTCCCTCTTCTTCTGGTTATCCTACCTGCCAAGTCTTGCCCATGTGTTTGTACCTCTTAGAAGCTCTATGCTTATCTATGGAATAAACATCAGACTTTTGTACAGGAAGTCATAGACTTCATGAGGTCTTCCGTTCAGTGTTTTTCTCCCTATAGAAAGGAAAGTGAGGTTCATTTTATGAACTGTATTCCACCCAAAAACCAGGGATCCCTGGACCTCATCAACTTTTTTTTTTATTATTGAATGGTAACTATGTACATTAATGCACTTCTGGGGTACAGTGTGGGGTTTTCACATGCAATCCGAAATACTTCCATCAAACTGATCAACACAGCCTTCATGTCATTTTCT
>CAUYQV010113634.1:0-13786 GCA_963574575.1 Galagoides demidoff
TAACTGAGAAAATGACATGAAGGCTGTGTTGATCAGTTTGATGGAAGTATTTCAGATTGCATGTGAAAACCCCACACTGTACCCCAGAAGGGCATTAATGTACATAGTTACCATTCAATAAAATTTAAAAAAAAAAAAGAAATAGCAGAAGATATTAACATATAGAGGGACATACCAAGTTCATAGCTGGGAAGAATCAAGGACTATACTTCACAAAGCAATCTACAAATTCAATGGCATCCCCATTAGAATACCAACATCATACTTTTAAGATTTGAAAAAAAATCTGCATTTTGTATGTAACCAGAAAAAAATCCCATGTAGCTAAGGCAATACCTAATAATAAAAACAAATATGGGGACATCAGCCTACCAGACTTTAGGTCGTACTACCAAGCTATAGTGATTAAAATAGCATGGTGCCAGCACAAAAATAGAGACACAGACATTTGGAACCAAACAGAAAACCAGGAGATGAATCTAACATCTTACAGCCACTTGATCTTTGATAAACTAAACAAGAACATACAGTGGGGAAAAGAATCCCTGTTCAGTAAATGGTGCTGTGAAAACCGGATAACCACATGTAAAAGACTGAAACTTGACCCACACCTTTGTCCACTTATAAAAATATATTCAAGATGGATAAAAGATCTAAATTTAAGGCACAAAACAATAAAAATCCTAGGAGAAAGTGTGGGGGAAACACTTGAGATTATCAGCCTGGGGAAAGACTTTATGAAGACTTCTATGGCAATTAGAACAGTAGCAAAAATAAACAAATAAGAATTAATTAAAGTGAATAGCTTCTGTACAGCTAAGGAGACAATAACCAAAGCAAATAGACAACCTTTAGAATTGGAAAAGATATTTGCATATTATGAATTGGACAAAAGCTTGATAACTAGGATCTACAGAGAACTCAAATTAATCAATGTAAAAGAGCTAACAATCCCTTATAACAATAGCAAGAGAAATGAATAGAACCTTCTCTAAAGAAGATAGAAGAATGGCTTAAAAACGTATGAAAAACTGCTCATCATACCTAATTATTAGATAAATCTAATAATCCCTAATTTTTATTAGAGAAATAAAAATCAAAACCACCCTGAGATATCACCTAACCTCAGTGAGAATAGCCACATCAAAAAATCTCAAACCTGAAGAACTCTTACACTGCTGGTGGGACTGCAAACTAATACAAGTCTTTTGGCAGGAGATATGGAGAATCCTCAAAAAACTCAAACTAGACCTCCCATTTGATCCTGCAATATCACTACTGGGTATCTACTCAGAAGAAAAAAAAATCATCTTATCATAAGGACATTAGCACTAGACTGTTTACCACAGCTCAATTTACAGTTGTCAAAATGTAAAAACAACCAAAATTCCTACCAATCCAGGAATGGTTTAACAAGCTGTGGTATATGTATGCCATGGAATATTATTCAGCCACTAAAAACTATGGAGACTATACATCTTCTGTATTAACCTGTATGGAGGTGGAACACATTGTTCTTAGTAAAGTATCACAAGAATGGAGAAGCAAGAAGCCAATGTACTCAATTTTGATATGAGGACAATTGATGATCTAATATAAGGTGGAGGAATGGGGGAGCAGAGAGAGAGAAGGAGGGAGGGATTTGGGGGATCATGTTGTGTGGCACACCCCTTGGGGGTGGAGTACAATTAAGTAAGACTTTGCCTGACAACTTCAATTAGCCTAACCTGGTTCTTTGTACCCTCAATGAATCCCCAACAATGAAAAGAAAAAAGATCATTCTTGCTGCCCTATTGTGAATTTATTATAGGATGAGATGAGAGGAAATTAGACAAGTTAGAAGACTGTTAAAGTAGTCCAGATGATAGACAAATGTGGGTTAGTTTTAATTATGATCCTGGGGAGTGACAGTGTGCATAGATTTGGTGTTCATTTTGCACATGTAATTACAGGGCTTATTGATCCATAGAAGTGGTGGATGAGAGAGAAGGAGACATACAAATGATGTCCAGGTCTCTCAGGATGAGCCACTGGATGGATAGAGCTGCCACATATTGAGATGAGAAATGTAAAGGAAGAGCTGATTTGGAGTAGGAAGTTGAGGAATAACTCAGGAGCTCAGTTTAGAATATGTTAAGTTTGAGATGCCAGGGATACAATGAGAAAGAAATGTGTAATGGGTGGTTGGAATAGTAAACCTAGAGCTCAGAAGATAGATATGTGCTGGATAGAGAGATTTGAGAGCCGTTGGCAAAAAACATGCTTTTTAAAGCCATGAATGCATATGAACTCCCTGGAAAGATTACTATTGAAGGAATCAAAAGAGCTCAGAACTGAACTCTGAGCAAAATTCAATATTTTAGAAGTTGGGAAAAGGAGATGGAACCAACTGAGGAGACTAAGAAAAGAGAACAAAGAGCCAGGAGGAAAACTATGAAGTTGGGGAAAAATTTCAAGGAGGAAGGAGTCATCACTAGGGAAGACAAGTGGTAGAGAGGACACCTTAGTCCTGAAACTAGAATTGTATTTAGTATCACTGAAGTTCTTGCTAACCTTGGCAAGAGCAATTTTCATCAAGTGATAAAAGTGGAAGCCAACCTGTAGTGGGTGAAGAATTTAAGACATGGAAGTATAATCAACTCTCTCTGAAGGCTTGGCTGTGTGCAGAAGTAGAGATAGAGGACAGCTAGAAGGAAATATCGGTAGAGTGAAAATTCTTTTTTAAGAGGGAAGATATTTGAGTGTGTTTATAAGCCTGGCAGAGAAATCCTCAGTTTAGAGAGTCACACTGAAAACACAAGGTTCATTGATTGAATATTTAATTTTTTTTTGTATCAACACCTGCCATTCTATCTACATTGGATTTGCTTTAGTTCAAGTCCTCACTTTCTCACCTGTACTATCTGTAACCCTCTCTTAACTAGTCTTTCTGCTGCCAATCATCCTTACCTTCAAAACATCTCTATAGCAGCAGTTCTTAAAGAGTGGCCTTTGGTCTCATAGGAGTCTCTGAGACACTTTCAAGGTATCATGAGGTCAAAACTAATTTCATGATAATATTAAGATGATGTCATTTGCTCTTGTCATGGCATTGGCATTTTCACTGATGGCATAAATGTGATGACAAGTAAAACTGCTGGCACTTCAGTATAAATCAAGGCAATGAAACCAAATTTTACTAGTTGTCACTGGGGTCTTAACCAACTCTTTCAAAAAAACAAATTGCCAGTTTTATTTAATTTTTGATTAAGCAGTAAATTTGTTAATTTTAATAATCTTACTCCTTGAGTGCATGCCTAATATTCTTTGGGACAAAATGAGAAGTACTCATAAAATATCTCTGCTGTACAACAAAATAGATGCCTGTCTCAGGGGAAAGCACTTGTGAGTTGTGGCTGAACTAGGTGCTTATTCATGGAACACCATTTTTACTTGAAAGATGAAATTACAGATAAGCTATAGTTATTCAAACTTGAGTATTTGGCAGGCATTTTCTTGAAAATAAATGATGTGAACCTGTCACTTGAAGAAAAACATGGACAATATTTGTTGCCAATGATCAAACTTAAGTTTTCAAGCAAAAATGTGAATTTTAAAAAATTTGTGTCTTGACAATATCCCATAACATTTTTTGATATCAATGGTGATATTAATACTTGATTTTTAAAATTATATAATGAAAGTATTCATGTATTGATGTATGAATCAGTTAAGCAAGTTTCATTTAAATTACAAAATAGACCAGTGGATTTTTTTTTATTTCAAAATATTATGGGGGGCATACATTTTGCTTACATAGTCTGCTTTTATCCCAAAGTTATAAGTGTGCCCTTCGCTCAGACAGTGTGTAACATACCCATTCGTTGTGAATTTACCAATCACCTTCTTTTCCCTCCCACCTACTTGAATTCTGTTCACTTTCATTTTTATATGTGCACATAGTGTTGATCAACCAGTTCCAATTTAGTACTAAGTACATATAGTGTTTTTTTCTCCATCCTTGCAATACTTCATTTAGGAGAACTGTCTCCAATCCCACTCAGGTTGTTACAAAAGATAGCAGGTCATCAATTTTTTATGGTCGAGTAGTACTCCATTGTATATACATACCATATTTTATTGATCCATTCATGTGTTGATAATCACTTGGGTTGTTTTCCACATCTTTACAATTATGAATTGTGGTGCTATAAACATTTGAGTGCACGTGGTTTTTTATGTTTTTTTTATATAAAATGTCTTTTTTTTTTCCTTTGAGTAAATACCTAGTCGTGAGATTTCTAGATTAAATGGAAGTCTTACTTTTAGTTCTTTGTGGTATCTCCATACTACTTTCTATAGAGATTATACTAGTTTTTAGCTCTACCAGAAGTATAAGAGTGTTTCTTTCTCTCAGCATCCTCACCAGCATCTGGTGCTTTCAGACATTTTGAAATGCACCATTCTCACTGGAGTTAAATGATATCTCAATGTGGTTTTGATTTGCCTTTCTCTGATGATTAGGTATGTTGAGCATTTTTTTCATGCTTTTATTGGCCATTCTTCTATCTTCATTTGAAAAGTTCTGTTCATGTCTTCTGCCCATTTTAATGGATTTGTTTGATCTTTTCTTACTGATTTGCTTGAGTTCTTTGCAGATTCTGGTTATTGGCCCTTAATCTGATATATAGCATGAAAATAATTTTTCCCATTCTGTAAGTTGTCTAATTTGTTCTATTTATTGTTCCCTTGGCTGCACAGAATCTTTTTAATGTGATCAGGTCCCGTGACCAGTGAATTTCAATGTAACAGTATATGACAAGGTTTTGGTTTTGGGTTGTTTTTTTTTTTTTTTTTTTGAGACATTCTCACTCTGTCACCCTAGGGAGAGTGCTGTGGCTTCATGCTTACAGCAATCTCAAACTTATCTTGTTTCAGCCTCCCAAGTAGCTGGGACTATAGGTTCCTAACACAATACCCCAGCTAGTTTTTCTTATTTTTATTTTTATTTTTTTGAGATGGAGCCTCAAGCTATCCTCCTGGGTAGAGTGCCATGGCATCACAGCTCATAGCAACCTCCAACTCCTGGGCTCAAGCGAGTCTCCTGCCTCCGCCTCCCAAGCAGCTGGGACCACAGGCGCCTGCCACAACGCCCGGGCATCCTTTGGTTGCAGCCGTCATTGTTGTTTGGCGGGCCCGGGCTGGGGATTCGAACCCGCCACCTCAGGTGTACGTGGCTGGCGCCCTAGCCGATTAAGCCACAGGCGCCGAGCCGATGACATTTTTAATGCTGACAAATATGGATTCTTTTTCAGGGTAATGACTGATGGGAGCCTCATCACAATGGGCTGAGCCTCATCACAATGGAAGAGCAGAAAACTTTCCAAAGAACATTTCACAGTTCTGCTTTGTGCTGGCTCAACCAGAGAGAAATTAAAGATTTTTTTTCCCTTTTGCTAGATCCATCATTTATTAACATTGAATTCAGGGTCAACAGGCCCAAGACTCATTTCTGAATGAAACTAACACAACACATATACTTCTCCATAGAGTAAAATCTACAAGCCTTCCCACACTTGGGAACACTAGCTAACACTTTAGTATTATGCTTGGGGACCATTCTAAACAGTAGAATCAAAAAAGCACAAAAATGTGAAAAACTACTAACTAGACCATGGAAGGACACTTATTTACAATACAGGAACTGAAACACAGAGGCAGAGTCTGTCACTTGGAAATGTACACATAAGACAACTCTAGTCCTGAGACATGTAAATAAGATAATTTCTCATAAGCTTTGACAACTCTGGGCAAACTTGTGATACATGCTGCTCTGGGCATGACTGCAAATGGCCATAAAATCTTGCAAATACCAATTTGGATGCTATAAATTTTAGTGAATAGGTAAATTTGTAAACACGGAATCTGATAATGAGGATTGTCTATCATGTCCTCATTTGACAGAACAGGTAGACAGGATAAATGATTTGCTTAAGGTAACATGGCTAGCAAAAAAGAAGTCAATCTCCTAGGCTCTATGGGTGCAAGTCCTAAATATACGCTATTATGCCATCACGCTTTGCACATGGCTTTCATTATGAACAATACCCTGTTGCATGACAACCTCTGTCTGGTCTTAGTGAAAAGTGAGAAGTATTGAATGTCCCCAAAATTTATATCCTGCAGAACACTGATCTTTTCACTTAGAAATATATTCTAGCCTTCCTTTTCTCAGCAGTCCAAACTCCTTGTATTGCATTAAGAGGTATTACAATGGATTTGAAGTTGCAGACCTGGTTTTCAAATCCACTCCTAGGTACTAGTTAGGTAACCCTAACACTCTCAGATTCCTCCGTAATGCTAATTTCATAGGATTATCCTAAGGAATAAAATGAGATAGCCAGAACAAGCACGTGAAAACTGACATGTATTACTCTTTAGAATTTGTTTGGGATGGGGGATGCCTCCTAGAACGTACTCAGCAAAGGGATTTTTCATTACTTGGTTTGTGTGTTCAGGCTCTTAAAAAGCAAAAACAAACTTCTTACCATCCTATGTAGCAGCCATGTTGCCCCGTGGAACTCTTAGGCTTAATTAAGATCCCTCTTTCTCAAGGGCAGGAAATACGCCTGGGGCATAGCTGCTCACTAGTTGAGCTTCCAATATTCCATAGTCAAACACAGCTCAAAAGACAAACTCCAACCCCACTTTGAATTAAAGCTAAGTCTGCCACGGAGAGTTGCTTCTCAACTTCAACCTCTTTAAAAAGCACTTGTGTTTTGATTTTCAATTCTAATTCAGAAATCACTCTATCTGGTCTGGTCAACTGGAATGCAGCAGCAGAAATTTAGTATATCGTATTTATATATACTTATAATACCAGAGGATGTATTAATATAAAAAAATGGAACAAGTTTTGAAATAAATCAGGGGGAAAAATGGAAAGATTTTATGACTGGGTCTCTAAACCCAAAGGGTTTGGGGACGACAGGAAACACAAGTATCTTCAAGGAAAAGGCCACAATAGCTTTTCATGGTGATGCCAAAGGAGTTTTTGCCTCATGGCAGGCGAGGTTAAAAATAATGGTGATGGTTTAAAATAAAAAACTCACCAGGCAAGGAGACATAAAGTTTTTAGTGACTGGTAAGCAGGCAAAGCCATGCACATTAAAGAACCTGAAGCTCAAAGACCTCCCTGGTCACTTGGAGATCAAACACATACACATGAATAACTGGTGCTCTATTTGAGAAGTGGCTGAGGGATATCAACCAAGAAATGAAGAGGCTTGGCGCCTGTAGCTTAAGTGGCTAAGGTGCCAGCCACATATACCAGAGCTGGCGGGTTCGAATTCAGCCCAGGCCCACCAAACAACAATGACAGCTGCAACCAAAAAATAGCTGAGCATTATGGCAGGCACCTGTAGTTCCAATTACTTGGGAGGCAGAGGCAAGAGAATCGCTTGAGCCCAAGAGTTGGAGGTTGCTGTGAGCTGTGATGCTATGGCACTCTACCCAGGTGACAGCTTGAGGCTCTGTCTCAAAAAAAAAAAAAAAAGAAAGAAAGAAAGAAAGAAAGAAATGAAGGAGAAACAGTCTATTCTACTGACAGTAGATAACTGTCCTGGCACCCTCAAGTGATTCATTTCACAAACAAAACACTGAAATTTCTGCTTCTGCATAGAACCTCAAAAATACAACCTCTTAACCAAGGTTATCTAAACATTTAAAATAGACTACCAATAGCCAGCTTTTGCAGTGGGTCATTAATAATTACAAACCTATGGCCTGCCTGTGGAAGCAACTACATCCACTGCATTAGTTAACAAACACTCTGGATACTGTCTTCTGGATCAGTTCTGCTTAGAATAAAGTTCAGCCAGAAAGACCACAGAAGTGTTTCAGGAAAGTTATATTTGAACCACCACAGTGGCTCACGCCTGTAATTCTAACACTTTGGGAGTCTGAGGCAGAAAGATCCCTTGAGCTTAAAAGTACAAGACCAGCCTTATCAAGAGTGAGACCCCGTCGCTATTAAAAATAGAAAAATTAGCCAGATGCTGTGGTGGTCTCTGTAGTTCCAGCTAATCAGGAGGCTGAGGAAGGGCTGCTTGAACCCAGGAGTTTAAGGTTGCTGCAAGCTAGGCTAACTTCCTGGCACTCTAGCCTGGGGTAACAGAGTGAGACTCTGTCTAAGAAGGAAGGGGAAGGGGACAGTTGTTTGCCTTACAATGTGAAGACAAAGAATTAGAGATCTGGAGTAGAAAGAAAGGATTTTTATTGGATATCTTTTTGAACTATGAGAATTTTAAAATATGGTCACATGTGGCTTAATGATAGAACTATGTTCTGAGATATGTATCATTAGATTTTACTGTTACACAAACATGATAGAATCTTCTCATACAAAGCTAGATGTTATGCCTACTACATATCTAGGGTATATGGTATAGGCTCTTGCTCCTAAGGTTACAAACCTGTATAGCATGTTACCGCACTGAATAATGGAGGCAACCATAATACAATAGTGCTTATTTCTGTATCTAAACATAGAAAGATACAGTAAAAACACAGTATTATAATTTTATGGGACCACCATCATATATTCAGCTTGTTGTTGACCAAAATGTTATGCAGTGCAGGACTTTAAATTGATGTTTTACATTTGTAATTTAACAATGATTTAGACTGGGAGCAATGGCTCACACCTGGGAGGCCGTGGCAGGCAAAATATTGGAGTTCAGGAGTTCAAGGCCTGCCTGAGAAGAGCAAGACCCTGTTTCTACTATGATGCCACAGCACTCTTCCAGGGCACAGAGACTCCATTTCAAAAAAAAACAGAAGAAGAAGAAAATGAACAATGCATTTAAATAAACCAAATTGTAATATAAATTTTTCATTTCGCAATTCTTCATTTTCAACCAAGTCTGAATCAACTGACCAAGGTTACTAAACAAAATTTTATATCTGTTTATATTGCTCTTTTTTTTTTTTTTTTTTTTGAGCCAGTCTCCCTATGCCACCCTTGGTAGTGCTGTGGCATCACAGCTCACAACAACCTTCAACTTTTGGGCTTAAGCAATTCTCTTACCTCAGCCTCCCAAGTAGTTGGGACTACATGTGCCCGCCACAATGCCTAGCTATTTTTTTTTGTTATTGCAGTTGTCATTGTTGTTTAGGAGGCCTGGGCTGGGTTTGAACCCACCAGCCTCAACACATGTGGCCAGTGACATAACCACTATGCTACAAGCACCAAGCCATCCATTTTCATTATTCTTAAGATTCATCAACACCATCAGAATACCTTGAATTTTGTCTAGAGGAAGCTATTTTAGAATTCTAATGTGCCTATCTTGATGGCATGTTATACACAAAAGACACAATAAATTTATCCAAAATATGTTACAGCTCTAGTAAATGAGATACGATAGACACCAAAACACTGAACTTAAAATTTCTTTTCTAACCAAAGTCTTAATAAAGTAGAATATTTGAGCATATTTAAGTTTAACAGCTGAGTAAATACATCTTAGTCTTCTCTGATCATGGAACATAATTCTTTTTTTTTTTTTGAGACAAAATTTTATTATGTCACCTTCAACAGAGTGCCATGACGTTATAGCTCACAGCAACCTCCAACTCTCAGGCTTTTTTTTTTTTTTTAGACAGAGCCTCAATCTGTCGCCCTGGGTAGAGTGCACCACATCTCACAGCAACCTCCAACTCCTGGGCTCAAGGGACTCTTCTCCCTCTGCCTCCCAACTAGCTGGGACCACAGGAGCCCGCCACAATGCCTGGCTACTTTTTGGTTGCAGCCATCATTGTTGTTTAGTGGGCCCAGGCTGGATTTGAACCCACCAGCTCAGGTGTATCTGGCTGGTGCCTTAGCCGCTTGAGCCACAGGCATCGAGCCCCAACTCTTAGGCTTAAGCGATTCTCTTGCCTCAGCCTCTAAAGTAGCTGGGACTATAGGCGCACACCACAAAGCCCAGCTATTTTTTGGTTGTACTTGTCAATGTTATCTGGCAGGGTTGGGCCGTACTCGAACCCACCAGCTCTGGTATATGTGGCTGGCACCCTAGCCACTGAGCTGAGCCAATATAATTCTTCTTAAAATTTTTAATCATTCAGAGTTCTTAAAATGTAGATTAAGCTTGTCAAGTTGTTAATTTTATTGGCTCAGCGCCTGTAGCACAGTGGTTAAGTCACCAGTCACATATACCAAGACTGTGGGTTTGAACCCAGCCCAGGCCAACTAGAACAAGGACAACTGGAACCAAAAATAGCCAGGCATTGTGGTGGGCACAGAGGGTGACACAGTAAGAGTGTCACTTTGAGACACACTGTCTCAAAGAAAAAGAAAAAGTTAATTTTATAAAATGCCAGAGGATCCTTCAACTTGGCAAACTGGGCAAAAAAAAAAAGGGGGAAGGGGGTCAAATTGCTTCATTAGAAATATCAGTCAAAATTAACAATCCCGCTCGGCGCCTGTAGCTCAATTGGCTAAGGCGCCAGCCACGTACACCTAAGGTGGCGGGTTCGAATCCCCAGCCCAGGCCCGCCAAACAACAATGATGGCTGCAACCAAAAAATGGCCGGGCGCTGTGGCGGGCGCCTGTGGTCCCAGCTACTTGGGAGGTGGAGGCAGGAGACTCACTTGAGCCCAGGAGTTGGAGGTTGCTATGAGCTGTGATGCCATGGCACTCTACCCAGGGGGAGCTTGAGGCTCTGTCTCAAAAAAAAAAAAAAAAAATTTAACAATCCTCAGGTGGTGCCCATAGCCTAGTGAGTAGGGCACCGGCCACATATACCTAGGCTGGTGGGTTCAAACCCAGCCTGGGCCAGCTAACCAACAATGACAACTGCAAAAAAAAAGCCAGGCATTATGGAGGGTGCCCCACTTTTGGCGGGACAGTCCTGAATTTTAACAATTTGTCCCTTTTTTTGTTTTAAAAAAGTCCCAATTTTTGGAAAGAATGCACAACAAGCTGGGGAACAGCGGGAGAACAGGAAGGGAATATATGGTTTTCAGCTGCCATGTGGCTATTTCACCAGGATATGAGTTTTATATTATTTTTGTTAATGTTATAATGTTAAATTTTAATAATAACAAATAATTGTTGAGAACTGATTATCGAGAACTGCTTATCAAAGTTTGCATTGTTGATCAGTTGTTAGAATTCGACCATCATTGTTTGGACTTAATGAACAATGGCATTTTTTGGCATTGGCAACGATGAAAACATTTTGTAACTGTCTGTCAGATGATATACATCATACTGCGTGCTAGTGCTCATTAAACAAGTGATGTCAACAAATCAGCTATTCAGATAATTTAGGTAAGTAATTTATTCATTTATTTCATGAATTTAGCAGACAGTACTCATATTATTTATATTTTATAGCGGCAGCAAAAAGTCTATTACCGGTCTTGAAAGTGACACGACTTACAAAGTATCATTATTAAAAAATATATATTGATAAGAAAAAGGTTAAATCTTGGGCATCAGCAAAAATCACAATAGAGAACAAATGGTTAGAAATATTTCATCATTTTGAAACAACCATGTTCCATACAATAATGCACTAAAAATTGTGGGATATGTGCTGTCCTTACCAGGAACTAATGCTGTGACTGAACGCATTTTTCCTACAGTAAATAAAGTGTGGACATCAGAAAAATCACAATTAAGTGTTGAGACTTTGCAGGCCATTTATTTTATGTGTAAAATATAATTTAACAAATTCTTGTGAAAAATTTCATGACCTTTTAAACGACGACAGCAATCTACTAAAAAAATTCACTCAAATGAGAAATATGCCAAAAAATAAAATAATACTATACATAATTTTTTAAAGTATTATATTTGTAAATTGTACTTATGTTGAAATTAAAAAATATATACTACAATACTATTTTTGCATTCTATGAAAATTTTTGTTGCTCCATATAGACCAAATTTTAAATTAAGAACCCCCACCCCCACCCCCAGTCAATGGTGTTCCACTTTACCAATGTTAAAATCTGGTCACCGTACTATAGTCCCAACTGCTTGAGAGGGCGAGGCAAATGAATCACTTAAGCCCAAGAATTTGAGTTTGCTATGAGCTGTGATGCCACGGCACTGTATCCAGGGCAACAGTTTAAGACTCTGTCTAAAAAAAAAAAAAAATTAAACAATCCAGAAGCCTTAACTATCACTTAAGTCATATCTTCAATCCTATTATATAATGTAATTAACCTAGGACATTCAACAGCTCTTGAAAATATACACATTCAAAGTCTGAGGAATACAGAAATAGTAAACAATCTCTACTCTCAAGAAATGTATAATCTGGCTTGGCGCCTGTAGCACAGTGTTTATGGCGCCAGCCATATATACCCAGGCTGGCGGGTTGGAACCTGGCCTGAGGCCAGCTAAACAATGACAACTGCAACAAAAAATTAGGCAGGCATTGCAGCAGGCGCCTGAAGTCCTAGCTACTTGGGAGGCTGAGGCAAGAGAATTGCTTAAGCCCAAGAGTTTGAGGTTGCTGTGAGCTGTGATGCTATATCACTCTACTGAGGGTGACAGAGTGAGACTTTGTCTCAAAAAAAAAGAGAGAAACAAAGAAAGAAACGTATAATCTAATGGAAAAACAAGAAAACAGTTAATCATAAAACAAAAAAAGTAACAATTGTTGCAACAAATACTGCGGACTGCTTGCTATAGACCAAATTGTGTTCTCCAAAATTTATTTATTGAACCCTAGTCTCCAATGTGACTATATTTGGGACATTTATTTTCTCATAGTTCTGGAGGCTAGAAGTTACTCTCTCCCTACTCTCACACAGTGAGGAAAGGTGATGATAAGCCTATAGCCAGATAGAGCCCCAGAGCTCTCTCTGACTCTGTCCTGGCACCCTGTACTTTGTTTTGGTAGCCCAAGCATGGTAATACAAACAAATATCTACTGTGCCTGACACTTATGCTAGGGCCTACAGTTAAAAAGATACTCAACATGAAGCTAAGAAAAGAAAATTCTGTTCCCACTGCCTAATAGGTGAGAGAAACAAACTACAATGTGGTTAAGAGGTTTACTAAAAGTAAGAAATTCTCGAACTTAGACAATCCTGACACTGCCCATTTCCTCTATTTTTAAATGTCAACATCACAGAAATGTAGCTTACATTGAATAGTGATAGATAAGTAAAGATTCATAAGACAGAACAGGAGAGAAGGAAATTCCAAGCAAGTGGAATGTCATAAGCAAAGGCTTAGAATTTGTTAAGTTCCAGTAACCATAAATAGTTCAGTGTTACTGGAATGCAGTATGGGGAAGGGGGAGTATTAGGAAATGATGCTGAAAATGTAAGCAGGAACCAGATGATGAATGTGCTGTGATAAGGAGTCTGAACTTCATTTTGTAGGACACAGGGAACCACTGATGAATTTTAAGCAGGGGAATAAATGAACAGATTTTTATTTTAGAAAAGTACTTCAACAACATATGAAAATGAAATGAAGGGCTTTTTCTCATTAAAAAGCTATTGCTTCTGGCTCGGCGCCTGCGGCTCAATCGGCTAAGGCGCCAGCCACGTACACCTAAGGTGGCAGGTTCGAATCCCCAGCCCGGGCCCGCCAAACAACAATGATGGCTGCAACCAAAAAATGGACCGGCGTTGTGGCGGGCGCCTGTGGTCCCAGCTGCTTGGGAGGCGGAGGCAGGAGACTCGCTTGAGCCCAGGAGTTGGAGGTTGCTATGAGCTGTGATGCCATGGCACTCTACCCAGGGGGATAGCTTGAGTCTCCGTCTCAAAAAAAAAAAA
>CAUYQV010113635.1:0-18624 GCA_963574575.1 Galagoides demidoff
TTTTGACACAATGACTAAGCAAATGACATGAAGTCTATGTTAACCAGCTTGATGAAAGTATTTCAAATTGTATATGAAAACACTACACTGTACCCCATGTTTGCATTAATGTATACAGCTATCATTTAATAAAAAAAAAAATTTTTTTTAAGTCAGAAAGTACAACATATTTCCTGAAGATACACCGAGTGTGCCTGCCTCTCTCTCCTGCACCCCTGCCGTCCCTGAAACAGCAAGCCTCTCCTACCCTCCTCCTGGTCAGCCTGCTCAGTGCAAAGACCATGAGGATGAAGAGCTTTACGATGATCCTCTTCCACTTAACTAGTGGTAGATCTATTTTATTCTCCTCACGATTTCCTTAACAACATTTTATTTTCTCTAGCTTACTTGAAGAATACAATCTGCAATTACTATAACATACAAAATAAGTGTTAACCTACTGTTTGTTATTGGTAAGGCTTCTGGTCAACGGTAGGATGTTAGCAGTTAAGTTTTTGGAGTCAAAAGTTATTTTCAGATTTTTGGCTGCACAGGGCCGGCACACCTAATCCTCGTGCTGTTAAGGGTCACTCATAACCATTGTTGGTAACACATTTGGTCCATAAGTGACCGAACAATTACTAGAAGCAAACTTTCAGCAATAGGCCAGTAGAGCCAAAGCTCGCTCTCTTACGGCAGCATAAATTCATGTAAGCAAAAGACCTCAAAGTTGGAAAAGGACCACGGGAGTCATCTAGGGTTTGCTTAAACCAGGCACTCGATCAATGTTTGCTGAATTAAATTAAACAGCAAATGTTGGGATCTCAGGGACTGGTTGTACAGCTGTAACATGGCTCTAATCAATGGCTTATTGACCACCGTGGGGTCTGGCACTGCGGGAAATGCCTGTGCAGGCTGCTCACGAAAGCCAGAGATGAACAGATCTGGGAGAATTTCAGCCAGGCTGAAATCACCACCACCCGCAAGAAGGTGCCACAGTTCTTATGTCTTTATAAACTCTGGGAAAGTTCACAGACATTGAGCAAAGTCAGGAGAGGCAAAGAAGAACGCATAGCTCAGAGCCCCTGAGAACGAGAAGATACATCCTCAGAAGGAACATGTTTTAGGACTGGGTATAAATAGAGGCCATATAATTTATCATCTGAAACAACTCTTAGGAGAGTTAAGGGGATTCTAATAATGATTGAACTGGCAAATAGGCCTGAAGAGATAGCGTCCCAGACAAACTGACATGCATAAGTCCGTGCGTGGTGTGGGACACAGGCTGCCTCTCCCTAGAGGAAGAGAACACATCCCTGATGCCCACAAGCAATGCAGCTTCCCCAGCCCTCCCGAGTACCCACCGCACAGCTCCATCAGGTGGCCCAGCAAGCAGGCTGTAACTTCCACAGTGAGCGCCTGGGGCAGGCAGGAGACTGACATCAGTGGACACCGATGGTGAACACCCTGGTTCCAGTTTAAAGACAGCCCCTAAAGATAGTCAGGGTATGTCCAAGGAGCCTAGAAAACTTAAGCTTCAGTCACACAGAAGCTGATATCCCAAACAGATTGATGTGGCGTGGGTACCCCATGCTGTGGCAATTCTAGAAGCTGTGGCCTTCTAACTGGTTTCACTCATTTATTCAACAAACAGGTAAAGAGCCAGGATTCTGGGCGGGAAGTGAGGTGTGATGGCAGCTTAGAGGCACCCAGTTTGCAGGCACAGGGTCTGTCCTCAGGAACTGGGGCTTGAAGACTGTCAGGTGGTCAGGAATGTGCCACAATTGCCAAGGCTCAGCCTTGGGTGGCTGGTAAAGCAGGAAACTGGAGGACGGAAAGGAAGTGAGGCCAGTCCCAGGGTTACAAAACAGCACGCACCTTGAGACAAAGCAAAGACCCCACAGTTGGTGTGCTTGCGAGTGCCAGGCCCACTGCCAATGCGCCTGATGCCAGGCTGAGGACCCCCAGGTCCCTGGGGCTGATTTGCAGCAGGGCTGGGGAGGCAGGTGGGCAGCTGCCTCTGAGAGGCTGGCCTCTTAAGAAAGCTGAGGTGCATTTGTGACGGAGTAAGGGGGAATAGGGTGGGAGATGGAGAGGAGCCCTGACGGGATGGAGGCACAGACAGACATCCACTACACCTCCTTCCCACTCCTCCTGGCGGCCAGCCCCATCTGAAATAGACCCAGGGCTCCCTGAAGCAGCCTGGCATGGCTGGTCCTCAAAGATGTCGGCATTAGCTGGTCCAGCATTTGGGAATTGCTGGCTGACTTCCTAAAGTACAAGCCCACAGGTAAGTTTTAAAGCAAAATGCTTCCATCAAACTATTCAATTCAGTGCAGTCTGACAAACATATAAAGAGCCAGCTCTCTAACCTTGGAACATTCTGTCCGATTAAAAGAAAAAAGAAAAACAGAAAATGTTTAAAAAAAAAAAGAAAAAGAAAAAAAAGCTCAAAAACTAAAGAGCCAGCTCTCTCCTGGGCTCCATCTTTAGGTCGAGGAATTCCTAGGACACATAAAGACTCAGTCCTGGCCATCAAGAGCTCATGGGCTGGTGGGGGAGATGAATAATTACAATCAAATGGGGTAAGAGCTCTGACAAATGCAGGAGGGAAGGAGGCACCTGACCTGGGTTAGGTTGAAAGAGTCCAGTACCACTTCTCTTATTTTTAAACAAAGAAGAGATGCCCTGCTTAGGTAAAGTGATTCTTCTCTAGAGCAACATTTCCCAATGCCTTGGAATCACTGCTATTAATGCTTTCCTGCTTCATTCATTTGTGCTAACTGAGAACTTGGCACCATATGTGTTCTGTACCTCCTCAAGTTTGTCAACGTGTGTTGAGTGCCTAGTATGTGTGAGGGTGAGGTAGTTTTATACCTGTATTGGTCAGCTATTGCTGTGTAACAAACTACCACAAAAATCTCAGTGATAAGTAATAAAGCATTTATTTCTCACACACCTTTTGCATACCCTGGGGCTGGGGGCTAGGCCTGGAGGTCCTCCTCATGCTGCAGGCCTGCTGAGGCACTACTTAATCTGCCCCGCATCTCTTGCTCCCTTGGGCAAACAGGCCTCCCAGGGCAGGTTCTTGTACTGGTGACGGTAGAGGTGTAAGACAGCAAGCCCTACTATGTGGGCATGTTCTGTCACCTTCACTGGCCCAAATAAGCCACACAGTCAAATGGGGCAGAATTTCCTCTACTTTTTTTGTGAGAGGAACTGCAAATTGTGTGACCATGGTTCTAGATGTGGACAGTGTTGATAACTAGGGTCAAGGGGTATTTAAAATCTGTATGCAGATTATGTGAGGAGTTTTTTGCTCATCTGTGGAAGTGGATATCACAAAGATTATGCACAGACTTTTCTTTTTTGCTCCTCAGCTTTGGTTAGTGTTTGTGCCTTTACTGGACCAAGATAACTCTTTTTCCAGTGTGCAGCAGAGAAGAGAAAAGGATGGACATCCCTGAGTCCTTTTGACACTGTGTAAGATGAGACACTTCGATGGCAAACACTCAGGGGTGTTAAACCACTTACCATGGTTGAAGCAAGAGCTAGAATCAAAACAACCCACACACCCCTAATGGCCTGCTTTCCTTTCAGTCCTGCACCCTGATGCCAGCAAAGGCTACCACAGAGCTGGAGCTTTACGTACTTACTTGCCAAAGGTGAGCAAATGAGGACCCTTTGTGTGCCCCAGACAGGCCCACGGAGGACGACGCTGGGTCACAGACATCTGCACAGACAGGTGGGAGAGAGGACAAAGTCCAGGGTCCTTTCAGGGTCTGGGCTACATTTGTCCCCTCAGTGACAGCACCTGAGCCTGGGAACAGCATCAAGTTAAATCCAGGCCCCCAGGCTGAGCCCTGGTTATGTGTGTTGCTGTGTTTCATTCCCACAAGTCCCCACTGCTGTGGGCCGACAGATGCCACTGCTGTTTACAAAGCCAGCCACCTGCAAAGATGAACATGTCTGAGCTTCATCACTGAGAAGGAGAGAGGGCAGAAGGCTGCCAGGGGTGGGTTCAGTGGGCTGAGCCCTGTTGCATTCTGGTCTCCTGAAGAAACACTTGGCCCTGGCATCAGAATTGAGTTTGGATTCTGCCTGCACCCCTTGGGCTTCTTCTATGAGAAGTGAGAGTGACAATTTCCACCTCCCAGAGTCACTATGGAGAGGGAGGGAGGAGACAGTTGGGGACTGGCTAGCTCCCTCTCACCACAGGTGCACCCGAGCCCCAGCTACTTCCAGGGCTTTGAGAATTCCACCCCACACAACCCGTCTACCTGGGATGCCCAGGAGCACACACATCAGTCCCCAGGAGACCAGTGACAGCTGAGATGGGCATACAAAAGCTGCCTCATCTCAAGAGGGGATGACAATACAGAGATTTATCACCCAGAGGCCCTCTGTGGATCAGACTGTCAACCTTCTCCTCCTCCCCCACCCTCACCTACAGTCGTCAGGGTGTTCCAAAAACTGACTTCCATGTCTGTGGAGATGGGCAAGCTGAATCCACAGACACTCAGGAAGGAGGTGACGCTACCATCAGTAGTGTATTTCTTCCTCCTCAGGGAAACCTCCGTTTTGCTGTTAGGTCTCTTGCTGATTGGATGATGTCCTATCCAGATTATCAAGAATGATCCTTTTTTTTTTTTTTGAGACAGAGCCTCAAGCTGTCCCCCTGGGTAGAGTTCCATGGCATCACAGCTCACAGCAACCTCCAACTCCTGGGATCAAGCAAGTCTCCTGCCTCAGCCTCCCAAGTAGCTGGGACCACAGGCACCCGCCACAACACCCAGCTATTTTTTGGTTGCAGCCATCATTGTTGTTTGGTGGTCCTGGGCTGGATTCGAACCCTCACCTTAGGTGTATGTGGCTGGCACCTTAGCCACTTGAGCCACAGGCGCTGAGCCAAGAATGATCCTTATAGTCAACTCATGGTCAGTGTTAACCTCATCTACAAACACCTTCATAGCAACACCCAGATCAGTGTTTAATTGCATAAATGGGCACGGGAGCCCAGCAAAGGCACATCAAGATACCTAGGACAGACCCCACCTTCTTTACCCCCTCACACGTTTACCCTGAAGAGCACACCTCAGTGAGTCCCCTGTACCCGAACCCCTGCTTCCGGCTCTGCTTCTAGGGCACCCAACCTGAGACAGGGTGAAAGGAGGTGCTCCCAGGGGCCCCTGTGATATCTAATTCCTTGTTGGTCTTTCTGATTAGACGTTGATCAGATGGTGAGCACCTCCAGGACAGGGGCAGCATCTTATCCATGGGACCCACAGCACAGTCAGTGGGACACAGCACGTACTGAGTGAGTGAGTGTCACGCAGCAGGGTCCCACACTGGTGGGCTGGAAAGCTCTGCTCATAGTGCACCCATCTTTTGGGTCCATGCCTCATTGCCATTTGAAGCTGGCTGTCATAGTGGCATTTCCCGGACATGCTCCCAGGGCAACACAGAAGAGAGGTCACGTCCAAGTGGGCAACTCCAGAAAGGTGTTAAGAGCTGGCAGCATCTGAGCTAGGCTGAGCACTGACAAGCAAGGAGGAAGGCTCCAGGCCCACCCCAGGCCTTGCTCCTAAAGGAGCATCCTTCAGGTCCTTAAGCCCCTTTTCTTTCCAATAGTTCTCATGAAAATGCAATTGCCTCTGGGGCATGGGGCAACTGGTTTGTTCAAATCATCTAATACCATGTGGCCACTGGAGCCAACACAACATCTGGGAGATGGGAAGACTTGAGGTGGGGATACAGGGTCTGACAGAAGGAGGTTCCATGAGCCACCAGCATCACCTCGACCTGTGTACCAGCCAGGCCCAGTGCAAAAGCAAAGTCCATCAATTGGCCAGCGTGAGGGAATCCTGGACCCAGCTTGGATTTACAGTGACATACATTGATTTTGGCTCTTGGAAGGTGTCAGCCCACCCATAAATTAGAAGATTTATCTGCAACTGCTACAGAGATAAGTGGCTCTGAACATAAATACCTAAAAGTCTAATGTGCTGAGGACATTCTGTAGGAGAGGCTTTGAGGAATCCCTATAAAATCCCTGGGCTCAGCCCTGGGCAGCATGTGGAGATGGCCAAGAATGCCTGAAGGTGCCAGACCTGGGGCTTCCAGAACTTGAAGCCACACTGTCATCCCCCATCCCTCATCTGCCCTACTTCAAGGAAGGGGCATATTGTTAGTCTCAAATCCAAAAGAGCCCCTCCTTCATGTGTTCGTTTATCAAAGATCAACTCCATGCCTGTTGCAGGACCGGGAGCTGCACAGGTGAACCAGACAGAGTTCCTGCCCTCTCGGTGTTGCACCCATGGATGGAGGACACAGGTAATGGATGAATGGGATGCTACAGGATGCTACAGGATGCTACCTGGGGGGCCAACGTAATGAAGACAGTAAATTGACTGACGTGAAAGATATCACTCAGGCACGGGGAGGGTGCTCAGCTGGGTGGCCAGGAAGGACCTCTCAGGGTGACACCTGAAGATGAGAATGAGGGGTCTTCTGAAGAGGACAAGGAGGGAGAGAGAACCACAGAGGCAGGGAGAGGTTGCAATATTCCCAAAACAGAGAAGCTGGGGGTTGGTGAGCAGGGCTGGACCCCTAAGCCAATGGAGAAGTTTAGGAGTTATCATCATGAACATGATAGAAAGCCACAGATACCATCATCAGGGAAGTGGCAGGCTTCTGCTCACTGTGAAGATGGTGCAGGGACCAGACTGCAGGGCTCAGGCTTGGAGGAGGGAGAGCAGGTGGGGGCTGTGTGGTCATCTAGGGAGAGCCCAGGGAGGCTGGGGAATATCAGGAGTGGATAAAGACAGGCAGCATTTTGGAAGCCAATCCTAAGTGCTAAGAGAGACCCAGTCACATCACCAAGCAGGCCACCCACAGCCCGCAGGCATCATCACCTGACTCCCATGTCATTAGCTGCCTCTGGACATGTTTTGAAGCCTGGGTGCAGCACCCGTGTCAGGGGGTGGATTTACACCTGCCTGGAACCAAGGAAAGCTCCACGGAAAAGTGCACATTGACCCATGTACTGAATGACAACCTCACCTAAATTTCATCCCCTGTGGCAGGGCTTCAGAAACTGAGACTTGGAGAGGGAAACTTTCAGCTTCCCATCTTCTATTTGGAGAATCAGTTCTAAATGCTTGAGAACTTTCTGGAGTATTTGCCTACAGAGAAGCCTGAACC
This sequence comes from Galagoides demidoff, assembly GCA_963574575.1. NCBI lineage: Eukaryota > Metazoa > Chordata > Mammalia > Primates > Galagidae > Galagoides > Galagoides demidoff. The sequence goes on from CAUYQV010113635.1 coordinate 7,183, forward strand.
CCGACCTTTTATCTTTTTGGAATGCTGGGAAAAGTCTCTCCTCTCTCTCTTTCCCAGTAATGCAGCAAGAGAGATGAGAGGTGTAGGTCCAGTCCCAGGTGCAGGGCCTGTGGTCCAGGGGAGGCTTCCAGGACACCAGGATGTATCAGTGTCAGCTGTAGCCCCGAGGCAGCTGGGAACGTGGGAGCTGCAGCAGGTGGGCAGCCCAGACAGTGAGGGGGCAAAGCCTTTTGTTCAGACAGAGGGACTGCTTGGGGCAAAAGGGAGGGAAATCAGGAAAAGGGTGAGGGGAGGGGAAAGGGGCCAACCTTTTACATCAGAGTACTGAGGACAGATGCTGTTCTGTCATCTTAGGAGATTATTAGGGGAAGTGGCACGAATCTTGATGCCGCTCCTACCCCTAATCAAACGCAGCTTCTATCATCACAGTACTGAAAGATTTCAGAGCTGAATGTTGGTAAAGGATGCTCAGCTCTGTGAGCGGGTTGGACAGCCGCCCATTAATAATTCATGCGGTAGCTAAATGACCAGTCACAGGCATCTTCAGTGCCTGCCCCAGCCTCCGGCACCTGCTTCCTGCCTTTTGGGGGACCGCGGGTCCCTCTCTGCGCCTGGGGCCAGAGGCGCCTGCCTGTCACATCACCCAGCGCCTGACATGCTCATAACTAAGGCGGACGTTCCCCTTCAGGTTTTTCCTTCCACTCACCCAAAATCAAAGGGGTTACAATGTCTCAATTTATGCTCTCCCCATTGTGCCCCCCAGACTGCCCTGCCCTCAGAGGCCAAACCATCTCCTTCATCCTGAAGATATTTCTGGTTTATTCTCGGTCCTGGTGTAGAAAAGGCACCACTAGCCTGCACCTTCAGAGCAGAGAGGTTGGAAGTATGAGAGGGACTCCGGTCATCGCCACTGGCTCTGAGATGGACAAAGGCCCTAGGAAGGCACGTGGCAGCCTCCAGCAGCTGGGAAGGTAATGAGGAGCTCACAAGCAACTGGATTCTGCCTAGAACCTGAGTGAGCAGGAAGTTTCTTTCCCAGGGCCTCCAGAAGGCAGCATGGCCCGCCAGCACTCGGTTTGGCCCAGTGGGACCTGTGCTGGAGTTCTGGCCTACACAATTGCAAGATGGTAAGTTTGCAATGCATGTGGCATGGTTGTGCTAATGTGTTCTGGCAGAAAGAGGAAAGTAATACGCTTCCCCCTGGGTATTCTGCAGAGTACGGATGAGCACAAGCACATGAGAAAACCTCCCTGGGTGGGAAGGGACCACCTGAGGGGAGGAAAGGGCACAGGGTCTGGTTCTGCTGACTACAGTGGAGGGCCTAAGGCGGCCACAACCAGTTTCATGATCTGGTTGTGCCACTAACTCATCGGTAGCCCTGAGCAGGACACCACCTCCCTGAGAATGTGAGCTTGGTCTGGGATACTTCAAAGGCCCTTCTCATCCTTTGGGATATTCTTCAAGTCATCAACATTGAGCAACAATCTATTCTTGGATTGGGATTGATGTCAAACCCAATTTGACGCAGAAGAGCTGAGAGTGTGCACAGAGCTGCCTGGGTCCTCGGCACAGCACTCGGCCGTCTGGGTCCTAGAGCTCTGCTGCACACTGGACTTGAAGCAACCAGGCAACTCAATGCAACTGAATGCCTGCTGGCCACTTCCCTCCACAGGTATGGCCCTGCCCAGGGAGAGAGGCTCCAGGGTTCATAGGAGTTTTAAAATGAACAACTCTATATTCAGCAGTAGGGGAATGTTAACTAGACTCCAAGGCGTCTTACTGTGGAAAACTGTGCAACAGGTTAAAAAGAACAAGACAGGAGGATCACTTAAGACCAGGATTTTGAGACCAGTCAGGGCAACACAGTGAGACCCCATCTCTCTGGAAAAGGGGAAAGAAACAAGCTGGCCCTGGTGGTACACACCAGGAGTCCCAGCTACTTGGGAGGCTGAGGTGGGAAGACAATGTGAGCCCAGGAATTGGAGGCTGCGGTGAGCTGTGACTGAACCACTGCGCTCCACCCTGGGCAACCGAGCGAGACTCCATCTCTAAAAATAAGTACATAGATAAACAAAATAGAAGGAATGAGCTGGAGCCCAAGGAGCTAGGCAGAAAATTTCCCAGATGCAGGGCTGTGGGAAAGCAGGTTGCTGAGCAACACCAGTGACAGTGTTTATGCTTGAAAAAGAAGAAAGACACGAAGATTATGTGCGTATTCGTTCTTACATATGCACATATAAAACATACAGGCATTAAAATGCATCGAAAAGAGGCCCATCTCCACACAGCTGCCAAGCGATCCTCCTCCAGTGTCAGCTCAGCCCTTTCCTCATTCTCACCCTGGGGGCTTCCTGGCTCCCTGAGCACCAAACACAGTCCTCCACGCCCACATGGCCTCTCTGGTCCATGTCCAGCTACTGCCCCCCTCCTTCAGCATGTGCAGCCCCCGCCAGGCTGGGAACCGTGGTGGCTGTCCCCACCTGGTGGCGCCTGACTTGGGTCTGTCCCTGGCCTTACTAGACAGGCTCTGCAGAAGTGTCTCTGGGGGCAGCTGCCTGACTGCTCCCCTCCCGAATCTTCCCTCTCTCCTCTACTTGACTCTTCAAAGAATAGGGGTCACCACCTAAGGCATTTTAACTGCATCTGCCTGCCTGCCTGCCTGTAGTGTCTGTCTAGGAACCTTTCCAGTTTTATACAATGTCATATCCCAGGGACTCAGGATGGTGCTGACACACAGTAGGTCCTGTGTAAACACTTGTTAAGTGAATGAACGACACTACAGTGTAAATGTACCCGGCAGATGCCTCGTGGGAGGGGACCAGGACTGTTCTGAAGGTGATCAAGGGAAAGCCTGGCTTTACCTACAAGGTTAAATTGTTTTCATGGATTGCTTGTGAGTTTAAACATTAATAAACATGAAGAAAAAGACCACTGAAATTCAAGGAAGAGTCCTCTGGTGGTGGCACTCTGAGAAATCACAGGCGTCTATCCTGAATCACTGGGAACCACGGATGGAACAGGGAAGAGGAGGGTTTAATGTGCCTTCCAGCAGAGAGGACCAGGTGAGGGAGGCTCTGAAGGCAGCACACGCCACGGCTATGAAGAGGACGTGGGAACACACATTGGTGCCCTGCTTCCTGCTTCCTTCACGGAGACCGTCTTAAAGCAAAACCCACAGAAATTCTATTATGAGCTTTTCTAACATGTGGGATGGTGAAGGCAATTTCATGCAGGCTGCTGCTCTCAGGGAGTGGTTTGTGAACTTGACCTCCTCCCAGGCCCCCCACTCTGCCCTGTGGCTCTCCCAGAGTCCATCTTGAGGCACAGCAAGGAGAGGGTGGCTGTGTGGGTGGGTGCTTAGGGGATTGGATAGAGGGAAGAAGTGGAGACTCAGGCTGCCCTCTGTTCCGGGCCACCCCGCTGGGAGGTCCCACACCCCACAGTCTTTTTAGGACAGTGATTTTCTACTGGTGTGCTGTGGCAGACTGTGTGCTGTGAGGGGATCCTAAGCGTGCCGCAAAAATTTTTAAAGATCATGACTTATTTTTGAAAGAAGTTCAAAGCACAGTAACTATATCCTTTTTCTTACTCTTTTTTTTAAATCAATATAATTTAACTGTGCCGCATAAGTTCAAGTGTGCCATGAAATAAAAAAGGTTGAGAACGCTGTGTCTAGGTCTTCCGAGAGGCTCTCCCTGCACCCCTGTCCCTGTCTCTCACTTGGTCTGACTTCTTTCTTGCGTCCTCAGGTAGGCCCTTCCTTCCTTCCCAGTGTCCCCTGTGCCACGCCTTGCCAGGCCTCTCGGCCTCTGCACGTGCCAGGCTGCTCATCTGCTAAGTCCTAGGTGACTTGGTGCACCTGCTCCTAAAGTGTCCAGCACCAAAGGGAGCCTCCCCTGCTCCTCCAGCCTGGTGGGGCTCCCTCCCGAGTGCTCTTACAGCCCTTGGAAGCACGTGTAATTGTCATTTGGTTTTGTCATTTCCCAGTGATCTGTCAGCCTTGCTGAACCCGGAGGGTAGGTGAGGACTTGGATGGAGTCGTGTTCACCTCTAGAAGCCCAGATCCCAGGACAGAGTGAGTTCTCAGTAAACACTGGGTACATTAATAAACAATGGGCTGAATGTACCAGACGCCCTGGGGAAAAGAAGAAGTCTAACACTCCACGCACATCTGGAGAGGGTGATGGTGTTTCTCACCATCAGGAAGCAATCACTGGACAGCCAGGAGAGGATGAAATCCAGGTACTCTGAATGGAAGTTGTGATGCCACAGACCAGGACAAGACAGCCACCCTGAGATCAGAGTCAGAAAGGGTTTCCCGGAGGAGAGAGGCTTTGGAGAATGGAGAGCACAGTCCTGGTTTTAATTAAATCCCAAAGCCTGGGTCAGAATGCACATTGCTCTCTGACAGGGGCTGGGATTGAGTGGCTCTATTGGGGTATTGGGGTGTGGAGTTTGTGAAGCTCAGGATTAACAACACAGAGCCTGGATTATAGCAGGACAATTCCCCAGGCTCTGGGTGGAGGAGGGCAGCTGAACCAAATGGAACCCCTACCCCTTGGCTGGGGTGGAAAGCATTAATTGCTTTTGTAAGCTTGAGAAAGATCATCCAACTTAATTAAGACTGACCTGTTGTGGGAACATCCATCAGCTGTTGGCACACCAGAAATGGGAGGACGGCTTAGAGTGGCGGGAGTGGAAGGGGGACCCCACGGGAAGTGGCTGCTGCCTGGAAGCAAGACTCTCCCACCCTATGGAAGGGTTTACTAATACTCCTGGGGGTCAGAGCCTTGGTGTCCGCTGCCATGGAGGGCAGGGAACAGAGCAGTGTCTTAATTAATCCACGGAGAGTGCCTCGGCCCGGCGTCCTTCTCTGTTTCAATCACTCAATCCTTCTAATTTCCTAGCAATTTAATTAAAGGATCTTCCCCCTTATAATGATGTCTCATTTCCTCAGAGCAGCTTTAAAAGAATTAGAAGCCACTAAAGCTGATCCTGTGGTAGTTGTTTCCCTGACAGTCTGGTCTAGGATATTAGGACAGAGAAGAGCTGGCAGGTGATTCCACATTCCATGTCCTTTTTCATACAGCAGGAATTTGAGGCCCAGAGAGAAGAGGGGTGTCCTCAGGGTCACACAAGATTTAGATAGTGGCCAACTCAATTTGCTTCATCACAGCATAAAGGATGGGCTCTTCACTCAGTAAACCCAGATAATGCCATGCTATTTGTGAAAATTAAATCAAGTTGTAAGTGTAAAACTGGTTGGTTGCTAGAAATCAAACTAAAACCTAAATACCTTTGTAGTTTTTATGATTCTGGCCCTGCAGAACTAAGCATTTAGGACAGTGGGCCAGTAAATTGGGGTCTGTGGGCCAGGTCTGACCCATCACTTATTTTTTTTTTGAAAATAAAGTTTTATTGAAACACACTTGTGCATTTACACCTGATCTCTGCAGCTTTCATGTTATACTGCCAGAGTTGAATAGGTGTGGCAAAGATCCTACAGTCAACAAAACATAAAATATCTATCTAGTTCTTTACAAAAAAATGTCTGGCAACCCCTATGGGGCTGCAGAAGCCCATGATGTCATCAAGAATCCTCCACAGGCTAGAAGCACCAAAATACTATCTCAGAGCAAACAGAGTAATGACAGCTGTCAAAGATTGAGTGCACCCTGTGTGTGAGGTATCCTAAATGACTGGGTATAGAGTATTGCACCAACCCTACAGATTGGCAAGGACGCTGCCACTCATGGATGTAATAACTGAGGCTCAGCAGGCCGAGGAACTTGTCTGAGGCTGCAGAGCCAGCACACTGTGTAATGGAGCCTTACCCTACACCCACCCCCCAGCCAGCCTCCTCTGCACCCAGCTGACCCCTTCCTTCCCCAGGTACTGTGCAGGGCTAAGGCCAACACAGAGTGCATGACACCTGAGTGGGACCTCAGAGGCCCTATAATCCCAACCTCCTAGTTGTATGCTGTGGAAACTGAGGCCCAGACAATGCAAGAGACTTCCAGCGTCACTCAGGGAGTCCGTGGCAGAGATGGGGAAAGAACTCATGGCTCCTGGCTCCCCACCCAACACCCAAACCATGCTGCTAGGCTGGCCTTCAGTTATACACAGGCGAACACCTGTGCTGAGTCAGGTGCTGTACCCAGCATCTCATTCAACAGCCATGAACACATTATTAGCCCACTTCTCAGAAGACGCTGAGGCTCAGAAGTCAAAGGGGGCACACCCTGGGCTCCTAGTTAGTAGAGCTGAAGCAAAACTGCAAGTCCCCCTCTGTCTGCAGCCCATTGTCCTCCCACTCCCTGCAGTGGAGGGGGAAGTGGGACCATCAGAGCAGCACAGAAGGACTGCATCCCTCTGCTCCTCAGGACAACCCTTGAGACCTCTGAGCCCACTGCCTGCCAGCACCCAGCTGGGGTCATTCGGCTTCCCTCCTGGGGCTGACGTAGTTGGAACTGAGCAAACACTCTTCATCACTGTCATCCTGCATTGTACAAAGAGGAAGCTGAGCCACCAACAGCTCATGTGACTTGCTCAAAGATGCACAACTAATTCAAATTGGATGAAAAATCCTCAACTGGGACACACCTCCCCTACCTGTGCTCAAGGTTTTTGTGTATGGACATTTTTCTGGGGAGTGGGTGCGTGGCCTTCCTCACAACACCCACAGGCCTTAGTGGCCCTGCAGAGTTAAGTGCCAGGCCGGTGTGCCCAGCACACTGGACGCTCCTTCTCTCTCTATGCAGTCCTCCAAACCGCCCTTCTGACATCTGGGATTCAGTGGGTGGCCTGTGGACATCACAAGCTTTACCTTTTGGTCCTCTAGGTTCTGAGCTTCCTGAGGGCAGAATGAGTGTCATTCACTGGCCTGAATGGAACCTGAAGAGCAGTGCATGTGCCTCTTTCTGTCTGGCCTGTGGCATGCTCGGCGCCTGACAAAAGACCGGTCCCTGGGTGGAATCATCTTCACACACACGGTGCTCACAGTCATAGAAACTGTCACACTGCACTCAGCCTGTATGATCTCAGCACATGAAAATGGTCTCTGGAAGTCTATCACATTCTGGAGGGCTGAACACAAGGTGTTACTGAGGGGGCCACGCAGTTGGAGTGGGGACGGCTCAGGAAGACAGCAGGTGCTTCAGTCCCCATTGGAGAGGTGGCTCTTGTAGTAGCAGCAGGATGCTGGTGGCTTCCTGGGGCATCCTCTGCAAGTGTGGTTATGTGTATTTCTCAGTTGGCCCTCTTTCCACTCCAGGAGGTCAGCATCATCTTTCTCAAGACTAGCAAAGGACAGGCATGGGCAGGGCAGAGAACTGAGGGAGCAAATGGCTTTAGGTTTGCAGACATTCTAGGAAAAGCACTGCTTACCACCAAGAAACAAGGCCCTTGGGGACGGGGTTCAAGGTCTCAGGTGGGCCAGGAATAGACTTGGCTCTGGAGTGCCCACGGCTAAGGCTCTTTGCTCTGCAGGCTGCTGGGATCCCAGCGCTGGGGACACCTGATGTCTGTCTGCACAACACTAGAGAAAGGACCATGTGGGCAGCAGGATGTGACCACTGCTCCCTTCTCTCTTTTGGCTGTGCCCACCTGCCCAGCAGTGGGAGGGGCTTATCCTTCCCAGGTGTCTCTGCTGCTCACTTCTGACTAAAGGTCAGGGAGGAAGGCTGCCACCAGAGGGTGGGCGAGTAGGAACGAGCCTTCCCCAGCACCTCGTGAAATCTCGGCCTCCTGAGGACACACAGGCCTTGCGGCAGGGTAGACGGGAGTGTCCTGCAGAGTTGCATGCTCTGTGTGGCCGGCCCCTGCCTTTGCCTCTCTGAGCCTCAGTTTGCTTTCCTGGGAAGTGAGGCAGCCTCTCTGTCACCCTCAGTCCCTCCAGCCTCACATCTTGGCCTTGCGTTGTGGTCTCTGCAGTGCACTCACAGTGTTCTCTGTCCTCCCTGGTCACCACAAGTGGGGGAGTCCCTTCCAGGCTCTCCCTACCTCTGGGGTTCCTGCAATGGTAACACCCTACGACTATCCTGATCGGGTTATAATGGAATAAAGACAATGATAATAATTGCAGTGATTGTTGACAATTAACCCTGGTTGGATGCTAGTGGGTGACGGGACATGGATGGGCATCATTTCACCTGTGTCTCACGGTGATTAGGTGAGGAAGATGCTATTGTAAACTCCATTTTAGAGACGGAAATCTGAAGCTCAGAGAGAATAATACATGATCTCTGTAGCTCGTCGGGGGTGAAACCCTGGCTCCAGCTTGTGGTTCTGACCTCAGACACAGCAAAGGTGCAGGTGCTCACAACACACCTATGTCTCATCTCACAGAGAGCGCTACACTGGGGCACTCCACTGTTCATCACTGTCAACATGCTGTGGCCCACAAGGGACAGAAGCCAGGTGAGCACCCCCCCATCCATGCCCTGTAGAATCTGTCTTTTAAGGCCATTTGTCCCATCTATACCTGAGTAGCCTGCATAGGACCTAAGTCTTCATCACAGCTGTTCTATCACTACTGGCCCCCCTACCAGTTTCTCTTGGCCCATCCCAGCTCCCAGAAGGCAGAGCTGTAGGCTGGGACATCTATTTATGACTCAAAGGTCCAGTTCTGGGTGCTCAGGAAAGAGGTGCTAGATGGAAGAACTCAGAGCAGGGGAAGCCAGTGCACCCCGCTCCCTAGTCTGGTCCCCCGGGGTCTCTGGCCTGACATAGCCTTACGCTGTCTACACAGCCCTCTCTCCCCTTTCGTCTGCTTTGTGATAGCTAATGTAGCAAACCACCGCTCAGCCTGCAGGAAGTGTAACAACTGTTATCTACCATGAACCACTGAAGCCTTAAATTACAGCAGGAATAGTGACAGTGATAGATTAGAATTTTTTAAATAAAACTCAAATGTGTCCCCGTCATGGCTAAGAGAAGGGCTGACTTGACTTGAAAATAATTTACTTGGAAAATTTTGTGATGCATGGTAAATTAAGTCTCCCTCTCATCAGACTTTCCTCCAGCAAAGAATTAGCCTATTTAATTGATTCCCAGACTTCCCAGTACAATTTGAAACTACTGCTCCTGGGGGAGATTGATGTGAACTGGGATTTCATCCAAGGGCAGGGTGGACAGTCTATTTTGAAATTTTGAAAGGGGTATAATGGGGAGACGGATTTGGAATCAAATGGGTCTTTTTCATCTAGCCTTGAAAGACAGAACTGAAGGATAAAGAAAAAATCATTGGTGACATCAGCTAATGAATTTTAAGTGCTTACTATTAGAAAAATTAATTTGCCAAATAGCTCTGTAGATACAGGTTAGAAAAATGAGTCACTGTCTCCTTAAAAATATAAAACTCAAAGCAACTACCACAGCTCAGACTTGCTCTTGCAGAGCCGAGTTGAAAGGTCATGTCCAGTAGTTTGAATACTATCAGGAGAGGTGGAGCTGCCTCAAGATGTCACAAAGGTGATCCCCGGGATCCTCCTTCACACTGGGGCTGAGAAACTTCTTTGTTGTCAATGCGCTGGGCGAGTCCTCCTGGTGCTGTCCTGAGACCCAATACAGAATGGACAGAAGGCCCCTCATAGAGCCCCGACACATAGCAAGCTGTGTCTAGTGGCAGTTATTATTTTACCATCCCCATCACACTAATGGGGAGAGGTGACCTTGCTTGCCCAGAGAGACACACCTGCTGACACTGGAGTCAGGCCAGGTCTGTCTTGCCTGGGCTTCATCTCCTAGGTCAAAGTCTGGCCTTTCCTCTTTGGTAGCAGATGAGCACTTGGGAGGCCAGTGCACGTGACAGCTCAGAGCCCACCAGACATAAGGGTGGCATCAGGCCTGCCAGATAAGCTAAAGAGGCACCAGTGGGAGGTGCCAGGGGCTTTCCAGGGCCAGGCGGGCTGAAGACTGCCCTCAGCTTCCTCCCCCACCCCTGGCATTGTGGGACACTCTGGGCTGGCCCTTGTGTCACCCTTGTCCCTGATCTTGGCCTGGCCCAGGGTCTCCCATTCTTGTGCTGGCTCCTCCTCACACTTGATCTTGTCTCTCAACAACATGGTCCCTGGGCTTCAGCTCCTGGGAGCAGACCTGGCTCCTTTCCTGTAATCCCCCTCCAACCCCCGTGCCTGCTCTGCCTTCCCGCAATCAGGGATGCAGCATGACATGGGGGTACAAGAGTCCCAGATGCATACCTTTCTAGCCTCGTGTCCCCTAACACAGGGTACTCACTGAGCTGCCATCTTCTCAGCTGTAAAAGGGAAGGAAAAATTGGCAGAAGGCACACTGATTACACATGCAGATCTTGCTTGGGCTTAATTCTTGGTTCAACCACTTCCTATGTGAGGTCCTATAAGTTACTTAACCTCTCTGTGCTAACATTCCCCACCAATGAAGTTCTGACAATGGCGTCTAACTTGCTGGCTTGCTGTGATGATGAGAATGTCCCGACCTGGCACAGGGTAAAATCACTCAAGCTTGTGAAAGACACAGGCGGACCAGATACTATCGTAGTGAACACGTTATGAAACAGACAGGTAGAGTCCATTCAGACGCTGTCACCTTGCCTGAACAAAATACAAGTTAGGACGGCGCCTGTGGCTCAAAGGAGTAGGGCGCCGGCCCCATATGCCGGAGGTGGTGGGTTCAAACCCAGCCCTAGCCAAAAACTGTAAAAAAAACCAAAATACAAGTTAGATCAGAAAGCATCCTCAGTGGAGGAGGAGAACTGGGGGGGGTGGGTGGAAGCCTGAGAGGCCACATCTTAGTCACCTGGGGGCACTATGTAACGTAGAGAAGCTTTCCCTGTTCTCAGCACCCCAGGAAAGAGCAGAGGAAAATAAGCCCGCTTGGCCGGTCTCCCAAATACCCACTTGAAAGGGCATGGTCAGCAGGGAACACCAATTCTTCAGCTTCCTGTTTTGATGTTTCCAGGGGAGAGAGAGGCTAAAAACACACAGGGCCTGCATGTGCGGGCAGGGCAGGCTCCTCCCCAGGCCTCCCTCCCAGTACTGAGTCTACCCTGGAGCTGTTCCCGCCCTCTCTCTGTGACCTCATGACCTTTCCAGTGAGGGATCTGAGGGACGTTCATGTTCACATCCCCCATTCCTAGGAGCATAAATTATAATTGATATTTACAGACTGTAGGCCAGACTCTGCTAACGGCTTCAAGTGTTTTATTCAGTTAATCCTCTTAAAAACCTTAGGAATCAGCAGTTATCATTAGACCTATTTCAGAGATGAGTAGACTGGAGTTCAGAGAGGCCTGGTAGCTCCTGCCAAGGTCACTGGGATGAGAAGGGACAGAGCTGTGTTTGAGCCCAGGTCCTCTGTCTGCAGCTGAATCACTCACCCCTTTCAACAGAGACCACACGAATGCACGGACATGATGGCCCTTCCTCAGAACTGCCTGGATCTCCTCACTGTATCCCTTGAATG
>CAUYQV010113638.1:0-26854 GCA_963574575.1 Galagoides demidoff
ACAAGGCTTTCCATTTTAAAGTAATTAATTTCTGTTTTTTTATTTAAACGATACTGGAAGTTAAAAAACAAAAAAAAAAAAAAAAAAACAACCCCCCCCCCCCCCGCCCCAAGTAATCAGAGGAACAAAAATGAACAATTATAAAAGGCTCTTGGTGCAGATGATTTTATGGGCACTTTTTCTCAAATATTTGAGATTAGACAATTCTCAAAATACATATCTGTTCTGAAACATATCCAGAGAAGCTACCCAAAACATTTTATTATGTTAACAGAAGATGAATATTATATCTATAAACAAATTTCTCTTGTTCTTATAGAAGCAAAAGTCCTAAGTAAAATACTGGGAAATCAAATTTAGCAAGACCAGGAAGAAGATTCATACCAGGAATTCAAAGATGGGTTAATTAAATATAATAGTGAAAGTAAATGAATCTAATCAGCAAAGTCATAACCCACTGACAAAACGAAATACTCACTCGTGATTTTTTGAAAATGTTAGGTCCCTCCTGAACATGCTGAAAAATATTTACCTTAAAATAAGGACCGATTTCATATTGAACGGTGAAATACAAGTATTCTCATTAAAAATTACCAATGAGACAAATACTATTATTTAAAACCGATGTTCTAGACCTAGCCATTTATTAGAATAGCAGAGGACATAAATGAGAATTATAAATATTGGAAAAGAAGAAACAAATTATCATTGTTTGTAAATTATAAGATTATTTGACTAGAAAACTCTAAAATCATCAACTAAGAAAAACTCTAGAGTAAGAGTTTAATTCATTGGATTTATACAAATAAAATATAATAAATTAACAGCTTTCTTATGTACCAACCATCAATAAGATTGAAACTAAAGTTTTAAAATATTCAGTTATATAGCCCAGATGTGGTGGCTTACACCTATAATCCTAGCACTTTGGGAGACTGAGGCAGTGGATTGCCTGAGCTCAGGAGTTCGAGACCAACCTTCAGCAGGAGTAAGACCCTGTCTCTACTAAAAATAGAAAAACTAATCAGGTGTTGTGGTGGGTGCCTGTACTCTCAGCTACTTGAGAGGCTGAGGCAAGAGGATCACTCAAGCCCAGGAGTTTGAGGTTCCTGTAAGCTAGGATGACACTCTACCCAGGGTGACAGAGTGAGACTCTGTCTCAAAATAATAATAATAATAATAATAAAATTTCAGTTATAGTAAGAACAAGAACAAAAGAAGCTTACGAAATAATTTTAACAAGAACTGTGTGTGACTCTTGTGAACAAAACTTATAAAATTTGACTGAGAGACTTGAAAGAAGGCTTGAATAACTGGAAATATGGGCCATATTTTTATATAGGAAAACTGAATAGTATAACGATGTCAATTTTTCCCAGATGTATATTTAGTTTCAATTCAAAATACTGAAGAAAATCATTCTGCAGTTTGTTTGGAAGAAAAAATAGGGACTATTAACATGTTCCAGGATAAAAAAGACAGAGTTTCTTAGATAGTAAAACATTATACAAAACTGCAATCATAAGATGAGCACATTAATGGTATAAAAATGGACAGACATTTCAAAGTCAGTAAATGGGCAACTTTAAAAGAGAATGCAGTATAGTTACAAAGCAAAAAAAAAGTGACAAAGGAAACATACTGAGGTACAAACTACATTCTTACACGTACGTAGCTAGATACACATTAGCACACAATTGTGTGGGAAGGTAGATACACAAATACTAAATGCACGTCTGTGGGGTCTGTGCACACATACTACCCAGTACACACTCTCAGTCAGCTTAATATAAGAGAGAGGATGCATCAAGGAACAATGTAAGGAGGTGAGGCCACTGGGCCATATGAACTCAGGGCTAAGCGGGGTGCCTCCCTGGTCAGATGGGCTCCCTGGGTCAAGGTCACTACAACTGCAGCCTTCGTGTTACAAGAATTATACATCTAAGTGACATGGTGAAGGAAGGAGGTGACATTTTCTTTTGTTGCTGAGGATATAAAACCAGAGAAATCTCATTAGAATAAACCAAGTGATAGAAACAAAGAGATTTGCATATTTATTGTATCTATGACTCAGGGACAGCTGACTCTTGTTCAGGGTACGGATCAGAAAATAACATGGAGTTGAACAAGACACACGGTAGGGGCCGGAGACAAGGCGTGTTGAATGAGGGAGTGAGTGAACAGATCACTTCTCCCCTCCTTTGCTTATCACGAGGTGCCCACCCCCACTCACTCCCATCGCACACTTGCCAATACTCAGATGCTTCATGAAGAATCTGCTGCAAGGAGAGAGGCAGGCGTGGAACCCTGGCGGGGCTTTCTTCTTCCTGTTTCTTTCGTGCTTTCATCAAACAGTGCTCACCCAGGGAGGAAGGGGAAGATTATGGGGTTTTAAGCCAGGCAGACCTGGGCTCAAACCCTGATTCTGCCACTAATCAGTAGTGACCTCAGACGTGTCGATGGCCCTCCCTGAGCTTTTGTCCTCAACTATAAAGTGGGGATAAAAATATCTACCCCATGGGACACTCTGGTGATTCAAGATACTCTTTATAAAGTCTTGTATCTAATAATGTGAAAGTATTTTGTCAGCTCTAAATTTCTGGATGCATGTCACTATTAACATAATTATCATTTTTAATTTAGCCTCCTAATGATGGTAGATCATTATTTACTTCATTTGACAAAAATGAGAACACGAAGGAGAGACACTGGGTGACAGTTGGTATTCTGGATCCCACAGCCGCTGGTTTCTTCTGTGTGGACGTCGCTGCTGGAACTCCCATAGCTGAGTCTCGCCTGGCATCAGGTGTGGACAGGGAGCCACCAAGGAAGCCTGAGGGCAAAGCACGTGGCAGGCACAGCCTGGGAGCTCTGGCAAGCCTCCCGTCTCAAAGTCATCACTCTTGGAGCTGCCTCCCGTATCCTCCCAGGGACTGTAACTCACACACCCCTGGAAAGCCCCTGGCCCTAGGCAGCCAAGCCAGAAAGGCAGCTAATTCCAGGGTTAAGGGGAAACAGATGGTCAGAGAAGTAGCTCTTCTTGCTGGGCTCTGTTGGGTGGAAAAGCAGAGGCGACCCCAGAGGCACAGTGCCTGCTCCTCTAGGAGGGGTAACAGCACCTCGGCCTGCCTCAATCCCCTGAGGCACCAGCATGGAGATTGCTCCTAGGCCCCCATCCTGACTGCCTGGTCCATTCCAACCCAAAACTCCAAGCAGCTGGTCACACCACAACATGCTCAGGGCCCAGCTGGTGGGATGCTGTGACACGGTGGATGGGGCAGTTCCTACACCCACCCTGCTGCTCCTGGGAATATCCAATGTTTGGGAGCATAACAGTGGCCTTTTGCCAAGTCAGTCTGTCTTTCTGCCACCACTGAGAATGTCATAACTTGGAATTATGTTGTCCCTTCTGATTCCAGCACTGTCTGGAGATCTGGCACCACTGTCTTGTGTAGTGGAAGGTAGAAGTAGGAAAAAAAACCACATTTGCATACCCGCTGTGTACCATGCACTGCACTGGAGAATTCACAAACTTTATTCTTTAACTGTCAAGACGACCCTTTTGTGAGATAAGTTATACACATTTCATAGGTGAGACAAATGAGCTTCCCAGATTTTAAGTAGCACTCCTGAGATCACATGGCTTGTGAGTGGTGGAGTAATTCAGGTCTCTTTAATTCCAAAACCCAAGTTCTTTGTGTCAAATCACCTTGGGCTTGCTTGTGCTGGACACTGTGCTGCACAGCAGAGTCTGGACTCTGGGAATCCCACGTCAATCAGGTACCATCTCTGTATCCGACGAGCTCCCAGCCCATTTGGGGACATAGCGGTGATTCATGAATTCGAGAATCCCAGAATTCGAGTCCTGCTTCTTTGCAGCTTTCCTTTTTGATCCTGGGTGATTTCTGGAGTGAGCTTTTTGGACTCCCGCAAGGTACCTGCTTCCTTCTCAGAGCTTGGCAGAGACCGGAGGGTTTGCAGTCAGGTCCCAGCTTTGCCTTGGTCCTTCACTTGGCCTCCAGGTGAAAGAGCTGTCCTGTGTCCGGCTGGTCTACTGAACACTCCCAGGTGCAATCCCCACTCTCCCTGAGCACCCTTTCCAGAACACTTTGCTGTTTTGTGTTTCTTTTCCCCTTGAAGCATGGAGCCCAGAAGTGGGGAGCCTTTCCAGGTTTGGATGGACTTTTGCAGAAGCAATCACGACACCCTGTTTCCTCCCCTGACCCATGGCACCAATTCTGGGTCCTCTAACGGTACTTCAAAGCCTCAGCCCAGCTGAGCCACACTGAGTTAAAGGGCTTGCACTCAGCTGAGCTCTGCCCTTCCCACGTGTTGCTGCAGAGGCCTCTCCCAAGTGGACATTTCTTTCTGTAGAGCCCAAGCAGTGGGATCCTGGTGTCGTGTCAATGAGTCAGATGCTGTGGATAGATTTAAATCACATTGTCTGGCTGTGTGAACTGGGCTAAACACCAAATCTCTCTGAGCCCCAATTTCCTCACCTGGAAGGGAAATAATAATATCCACTTCACTGGGTCATTACAATGAGTAGATGGAGTCAATGCAGTTATGTGGCTTTGTAAACTATAAAGTGCTATTGGATCAAACCAGTTCTTCCTGTAGGAAGAAGAAAGCAGGTAGCTATGGCCTGCTGAGTGCCTGTCTCCCCACAACTCACAGGTTGAAAGCCCACCAAGATGATCATATTAGGGGTTGGAGCCTTGGGGAGGTGATCAGGCCATGGGTGCTCACTCTCGAGGGAGCTTTTGTTCTCCCCTTCTGTCATTCGAGGACAAAATTAACATATTCAGAAATAAACTCCGGACTTCCCCTCTATTTGTGTGGTTTTAGGGAGATAGATAGATGGATACAGATAGATAGAGTTAGAAGGCGCCATCTATGAGGAACGGGCCCTCACCAGATACTGAATCTGTTGGCACCTTGATCTTGCACTTCCCTCCAGAACTGTGTGCAAAGAATTTGTTTATACATCACTCAGTCTGAGATATTTTGCTGTAGCAGCCCAAACATACTAAGACACAGACCCCAAATGAATGAGAACAGCAGCCTGGAAGATTTGTTCAGATTTCGGGATGAAGGGTAGGGGAGAGCTGGAAGCAGAGGGAAGACACAGCTCCAGGGAGTGCAGCCCAGAGCTCCTCCTTCTCACTCCCATGGCTCCCCCAGCCACTGGACAAGATGCTGCCACCTTCACTCAAACGAGGTGGAGGGAGGTGGAGGGACTTGTGCAAGGTTGCACAGACATGAGGGGTCAGTTCTAGGACCCCTTTTCTCTTCTCCAGCTATGCATGCTCACTCTTCTGGAAATTGTCATCCTTCCTATGGCTTTGACCATCATTTATACATCAACAACCCCCAAGTGCATAGCTCTGGTCCCAAGATTCACACACCCTAGGCCATGCTCAGCATCTCCCCTCAGATGCCTAATGGGCACCCAGACCTGTCTGAGAATCCCTGTTCTTTCCTCCAAAATAGTGCAACAACTGACAGCAGTGGCCAGGTGGGTAGTGAAGGTCTCAGAAGAGGACTCCTGCCGTAAACATGAGATGCATCATTCTGCCAGCAGTGGGACCCACTGGATTTCCTATACTACACCCATCACAATCAACACAATTTAAGCTTTTCGGTTGCTCAGACTAAAACCTTGGAGTCACCCTTGACTTTTCCTTTTCTCACAACTCTCCTCATCTAATCCACTGGCAGATCCCTCTGCCCTCAAGCCAGGTCCCGGGTGTTAACTCTTCTCACCATCTCCACTGTGACCACTCTAGTTCACGCCTGTCATCTGTTGCTAGTGACTGTAGAAGTCTCTGAAAAATCTTCCCGCTCCCTCTCTTGATCTCTATATTGTCTTTCAATATAGGAACTAGAGGGATTTCCATAGGACATACATTTGGTCATGTCCTTTACCTGCTCAAAAACCTTTGGTGGCTCGACTGGGAACGATTACTTTACTTGTGGCCTCAAATCTGATTCTGGATGCATGGTCTCTGGTCAGATGCCATCTTCTTAGAGAGAAGATCCCTGATCACCTTCCTAAAAATGACAGCTGTCTATCATTATAGAACACATCTACCTATCGTCCTTTGACCTGTATCCCTACTTCTCTTTCCTTCAAAGCACTATCACTGCCCATCATTATATATCTACTTGTCCATCTGCTATTTGGTCTGTCTCCCTCCACTAGAATACAAACTCCACGAGGACAGGAACTTTGACCCTTATCCTCTTTTATAAATACCCAACTTTCAGAGCTATGCATGGGCCAGTAATACCGTAGAAACTCTATGCATTTTTTTGTTAAAGAAATAAATAAATGCATCACCGAATAAGCAGATGAGTAGATTAACAAATGAAGTGAATATCCAAAGTGTCCCACCGCTGAGTCCAGAGCTATTACCTGTTACATATCCCAGGTGGCCCTGCTCCAGAGCATCAGCCTCAGCCATCTGGAACATTCACTCAGGAGGAACAATGGAAGCTACCTGATCACATTCTCAACGTGCTCCTTGGGAGAAGCACCCCAGCTGGGAGAGCAGTCATCATCTCCCAGGTTCCCCTTCCTGCCCTGAACTTGGCAGAAGACATAACACCTGGCCCAGGGAGAACTTAAGCAACCCTGGGCAGAGCCAGAAAAGGCAGCCCCTGTCAGAGCAGGGCTAGCACTGCCAAGGGATAAGGGGAGAGGGTTTCTATGGAAAGACCTGCCACGTGCTGGAGCCAATCATCTTCCAGGAAACATTGTGGGGACTGCCAGTGGGCATCCAGGGCTCTGCCAAAATAGCCTCTTTAATTATAAAACCACAGGTGACAAAGACTAATCTTCCTCTGAAAACTTCCTATGTCCTCAGTATGTCTCCCACAGGGAAGTCCCTCATTGCAGAGGCTCCAGCCCCTCAGGCTGGGAATTGGGTACTTTGCAGTTACCAGCAGCAGCTGCCAGTATGAGGAGTTGGGTCAGAGGGGTGCACACCAGAGTCTGGCAGTGGGACTGGCAGGTGTTGTCTAAGTAAGGGCCAGGCCAAGCTGCCTATTGTGTCCTTACGTGCTTGACCAGGGTTGGGGGTGGGGCTCTATTGTTCCACTTTGAGTCTGGGGCCACTTCTTTTGGCCCCTGCAAATATTTTACTTTGCAACTTTGAGAGCGATGTTCTCTGAAAGGAGAGGGGCTATGGGGGGTGGGGGGAGATTGTCTGGGCACCTACCTGTGAAGTGCTTCCTACACAGTCACTCACTTAACCCTGTGATGTAGGCAGTACTGTCGCCATTTTTCAGATGTGGAAGCTGAAGTTTGGAGAGGTGAAGGGATCTTCTAAGGTAACTCAGGATTTTCCAGGGTCTTGGACAAAGAACACACAATTGTGTTCTTTCACAGCCAAATCTAGAGTGAAGGTTACTTTGATGAGAAACCACCAGAATCCTCCAACCGACACCCAGGCTTGTATAAGCGCCCTCTGCTCAGTCTCTCACCCCAGGTGCTCTCATGAATGGGCTGGATAATACTCACGGGCAAGGCTACGAGAGCGCCAAGGAATGCCCGTGTGGGAGGGACTCTGCAGAGGAACTGACCCTTGTGTGTGAGAGGACTAGATGGCCACAATGATTCTGTGACAGGCAAGGACACTGGAGGACAACTCAGGCAAAGGCCAGATAGTGACATGACCTAGAGACAATGGTGTGGGAGGGTCCCAGAAGAGGACCTCTGCCCTAAAAAGGAGACACTTCATTCTGCCAGTGAGGAGGCCACTGAAATCGACTAGGCAGGGGAGGTGCTCAGACAAGCTTAAACATGCTCAGAGCCCCTTTCGCAAGACATTATTTGAGCCAAGATGTGTGGTACAGATCCAAAGTCCACTCCCTTCTTATAGGAAGGCAAGCCTTCCAAACATTCTAGCCTTTGAGAGGTAACCTGCCACCACCTGGGGAAATAAGTCTCTCTGGTGCTAGTGACTTGTCCCCTCTGGCCATCTCTCTCTGCCTCCCTTCTTCCTATCTGGAACCCAGGACCTTGGGGCAGTCCCCTCTCCCTCTCTGACCTTATGGTCCCCATCACTAAAATGAGGGGTTCTTACTTGGATATGGTTCCCCTTGGCAGTGACAATAGCTATGCTCTCAATGACTGACCGCAGCTCCAAGCTCCCCTTACTGCCTGCTTCCCTCCTTCTCCCGTCTACAAAGTACAGTGAAATGCCTACTCTGGTACTAGGCTCTGAGATAGGCTCTGTGGCTACAAAGACAGATAAAACTACTACCTTTTCACTAAAGCATTTGTATATGTTGTTAAGGGAGAAAAGCAGACTACAAAAGAGGATGACATATTTGTGTGTATTTTGTGCGTATGTGTATACAACAGATATACAAACACCTACACGCTGAACAGAAAACAGTTATTTGAGTGGCACTGATATTTATTTTTAACTTTGGGCTTTTTCTCCTCCCAAATATTTTTGCATTGCACTTTACTTTTCAAATTAAATAGCAACAGCTAACCTTTAGTGAGCACTTACTATGGGCCAGACATTATTCCAAGAGCTTTGCATAATTAACCGATTTAATCCCCTCAACCCCGGGAGATAGGTCCTATTGTACACAAGCCCGCTTTGACAGATGAGGACTGGGAGCCCAGAAAGATTACATAACTCTGCCAAGGCCACACGGCTCTGAGGGAGCGGAGTGAGGATTCGGGTCTAGGACAGGCGCGATCTGACTGGGGGGGCTGCACCTTCACACCTCACCACACTGCCTCTCCAAAGCAACATATGCCAACTGTGAAGAAAAGTGACTTCCCTGCCCTGGGGGAGGAGAAGTACAGAGACTCATTCATAAACCCCAAGGCAGGCACTAAGGTGCTGCCTAAGGCACGGCAGGGCTCCGAGCTCCCACGCTCTCCCGGGGAGGACTTCTTGCTGTGGCTGACAGTGCCACCCAGGAGGTGCTCCTGCATGAAACAGACTTTCCAGGCCAAGGAAGCAGCATAGATCAAGGCCTGGAGGTAGAAATTGTCTGGGGCTATGAAAGGAAATGCAGGAGCCAAGTGAGGGGTGGAATGTTTGGAGGGAAGGAAGGTCTGAGGGAGGAGGCTGGCAGGTGATCGGACACCAAATCAAAGGCCAGATCTGATCCCAATCAAGTTAGAAGGTTGACTTTGTCCTCAGGCTGCAAAAATCAGTGGAAGGTTTCCAGCTAGGTGAGAGATTGATCCGATTGGGCTTAGGGTCCCACCAGGGGAATCTTCATTCATTCTCTCTTCATTTCCTCCTCCCCTTTCCCTCCTCTCTTTCAATCAGAGCAGGGAATCTGGGAGGCCTCCTGTTCAGCGAGCTTTCCTGCCTCACCTACAGGGTTACAGGCCCTGCACTGGGAAGATTCAAAATGGAGCATAACTGGGCTCTCTCATCTCACGTACAGATTTTATAACCGGATATAAAACCAATATGAAGACCCAAGGAAGTTCAGGAGATGTGCAAAGTTCACCACCCACCAGCCTACCCATGAACTTCCCCACATCCTTTAAGATCCAGCTGAAACATCACTGCCTCTGGGAAGGCATCCCTGGTGAACAACATCTTGCCTGATTCTTCCATCTCTCCTCTTTAGGACATGCTCCACTCCTGGCACCCTATGTCTTTGTCTATCTGCCCCTGCAGAGATTCTCCATGGCCTGACCATGGGTGAGCTACCTCTAAGGGCCCAGCATGGACCTGGCCCCAGACCTGTTGACTGGTAGATGAAAAAGCCTGGGTTGTGCTCGTGGGTGATTGTGGGGGTGCAGGGATTGGCAAAGGAGGAGAACTCTGAGGTTCAGAGATGCTGCAAAATGCTACATGTTGGAGGTGAGGCTGGCTGGGACCTTAAGTGACAATTACTGCAAATTGGCTAAGTGCTTTGATGGCCTGTCATGCCTTTAGGCTGAGTCTGTCAGTTCCCATATGTGTGAGTCTGTGGGTCCAGGCTTCTCCTGCCTTACCAGGGAAGCCATTAACCTTTGGTGCTAAAGGCAACTTGTCTGCTTATAGTCAGGGAGGCAATCACCAGACATGGCTGTGTCACGTAGGTCTCATTTGACACCCTATCTGTCCCCACTAATTAACAGACCCAGACAGCACAAAGATGGGCTTATCCCAGCAATTGCTGCCCACCTCAGGGCTGGGTCCTCACAGTGTTGCCTGCCTGGACCTGGTATAGAACCCTCTCCCAGCTCACCCACCCCCGCAGCGAGCTGCATCTTTGTCCAGAATCATACAGCACCTCTGCCCCCAGCTACCCCCTCACTCCTCTTGACCCTCCACTTCTAGATCATTTCCTGAGAGTCCTATCTCCCCTCGCCTGAACCCCCGAGGCAGCCTCCTGACAGTGTTCTTGCCTCCAGTCTGTCCTGCTCCAGTCCTCTCCACTGAAGCCAGTTGGATTATAGGCTTCCTGCTGGAAACCTGCCCATGGGCTCTCCAAGGCTCTCGAGGATGTGCCCCCGACCTTATTCTCCAGGCTCCTCTTCCTGGACCACCTCCCCCTCCTGCTGTCACACTCTGGCCCGTTCATGCTACTCTCTACTCTGTGACACTCTTCTGTCTTCTCATTTCTCCCTGAAGCCTAAAAGCCCCAGTCCACTCATAGTCCCCCATTTTCCCTAGGAAGGTAGGTCTACTCCCTTCCCTGAGATTCTAAAGCAAGCTTTGGCCCACGTGCGCTGCTGCCCATACACATTCGTTGCTTCCTCCATTCTGCAAACCTGCCTGGGGGAGGCGCTGTGTGCCTGTCACTGTGGGAGTCACACTCAAAGCCATCCTTCCCTCTAATTCTCAAAACCACTCTGGAAGGCAGGGGGCAGACTCTTGAGGACCTTGCCCTTTTCTCACCTGCTGGCCTCACTGTTTGCTGCTCTTTGTCCCCATGGGTAGGACCCTGAGCAAGTCATTTTCCCTCTCTGGGACTCAATTTTATCCTTAGCAAAATGGAGTCTTTATCTCTTCCTCTCGAGGGTGGTGTGAGTTAATAATAATCGTGATAATAGCACGAAGCACTAAACACCGGCCATACACCGTGCTTTACATATATCAGTCCCTTTACCCCCAAGGTGTGGTCTCAGAGGTTAGGGGACTTGCTCAGCAGCAGGCTGAGCACTCAAGAAGCAGCCAGTAGCTGCCGGCGACACTGGGCAGTCATGCCCGGCCTGACGGAGGCATGTGAGACAGGAGTATGCCAGGCACGTTCTGGGGCCAGCGCTCAGACGAGCCTGGCTGGAGCTCAGGGCTCGTGTTTAATAAAAGATTAATGAAATTGTCAAATTGACCTTGTCAGTGTCTGCTCAATCCAATTACATGGCTGTGGCCCCCGTGAATGGGGTTAAATCAGGAGCACACATGAAAGACACCAAGACAGCAGCCACGAGGGAGATGGTGGCCACCCAGGGAACCCTGAAGGGAAGTGGGTCCAGCCGCATTTCCCAGATCCCACCTGAGAACTGCTCTCCACTTCCAGGAATGCAGTGTCCATTTCTCTGGAGAAGGGCAGCTGAGCATCACTGTCCACTGAGGGCACTTCCACTGATGTCCGCGCAGTGCCAGGCCCTGTGATAGGCATGGGCCATGTGATGAGCAAGAAACAGTCCCTGTCCTTGAGGAGTCCTTGGTCAGACATGGAAGCAGATAGAATCCACACAAGTGAGCTGTGCCCTCCCCGACTGATGGCAACCCACAGAAGGCACACAGGGATCAGGCTGGGACCCCAGAGTTTTCTGCAAAAGCTGATTCCTGAGCTGAGGAGTGACCTAGGAGCTGACCCAGAAGATGGCGAGATGGGGACTGTCAGGCAGGAGAGCCATCCTCAGGGGACAGCTTGGACTCAGACAGTAGGATGCTTTGTAAAGCAGCTGACGCTGGGGTGAGGGTTCACTAGTGGTGGGAGCGCGGTGGGGGTGTTGTGGGGCTGGATCAGCAGAGGGAAGCCCAGAGTGAGGCTGGGCCCAGGGGAGTCACAGGACTGGGGCACAGTGAGTGCTGTGCGGGCAGGGTTTCCAGGTCACGGTAGGCCTCTGTGTGCAAGGGAGCTCAGCCCTCCCTGGAAGTGTCTGAAGAACCTGGATCAAGTGGACATTTGAGGAATCCATGGCACCAGCTGCAGCTTGACCCATTTCAAGGCTTTGAGGATACTGGAAAAGAGACTAGGTGTAGAGCGGAGGCGCCGAGCCCATAATACTATCTTTAAGGGAATGGAAGGCTAAAGCCAGACATCTTGACAGCAGCAGTCATTAGAGATGGGCAGACTCCGAGCGCCCCTCACTCCATGGCCATCACCTCTCTTCCTTTATTAAGAGACAATACTGCTTCTAGGGTTCCTAGGGGCCCCAAATCATAAGATCTACTTTCAGGTATTGTTTTCAAACAATGTTAAGTCACAATCAGCCAATGGTTCCTATCAGAAGAAGTAGTTCTCCAGGACCCCTCTAGAGTGCCCCCAGGGGATAACAAATCTCTGGTCCCCTCCCAGCAGTGACATTCCTGCCCACCCACTCAGCCAAGCCAGCGCAGAGGAGTCATCACAAAGTACCCCTCTTCTCATACTCCCTCTCTAATAAGCAAGCCATTCTTGTTTTACCACGAATTTGTATTTCTATTGTAACGTGCCCCATCTGTCCCGCATCCCCTCAGCCCCTGCCTTTGCTCCAGCCTTGCGCATTTCTTGCCAGGACCATTAGGCCAGCCTCCTACCTGTTCTCCCTAACTCCAATCTCTCCCCTTCCTGTTCATCACCTATGATTCCACCAAAGCCATCCTCTGAAACACCAATTTGACCATGTCATGCTTCAGCTCAATTCATCTCCTTGTTGCCACTTCAAAGTATAGTCCAGCTCCTTGGCCGGCCCCCTGCATGCCCCAGCAGGCCCTGGCTTGGACCACCCCAGCATCTTTTGTGATGCCAGAGGAACGTGAGCTTTTCTAGGCAACATTCATCCACTGATTCAACTTTTGAGCTCTTGTGATACGCTAAACTCCCTTTTTCAAGCGTTGGTCTATGGAACATGTTAGCTGAAAACAAGGGATAAAACAACATTCATGTGACCTCATCAAGATAGGGAGGAAAGAAAGCAGAGGAAGAGGACTGGTGAGTACCCTGGGGGAGGGGAGGTGTTCTGCTCCAGACAGGGTGGGCAAGGAGAGCCTTTCTGATGAGGAAGATGTGAGCAGAGAGCTGAAGGAAGGGCAGGCAGCCTGTGGACTGCTGCAGG
This sequence comes from Galagoides demidoff, assembly GCA_963574575.1. Taxonomy (NCBI): domain Eukaryota; kingdom Metazoa; phylum Chordata; class Mammalia; order Primates; family Galagidae; genus Galagoides; species Galagoides demidoff. Next base: position 13,244 of record CAUYQV010113638.1, read on the forward strand.
AACAGAGTTCACAATCCGTGACCTCACCTAGCACTGTCCCTCTGCCTAGAGCACCTCACAGCCCTCCTTGGGACCAGCTCTCACCCTAGCATCAGTCCAGCAACCTCCTCCTCCTCAGGGGATGCTTGAAGAGAACCCGCTGGTCCTTTTTGATGCCCTGTTGTCCCCTACATGACTTTAGCCCCAGACCTGTAACATTGATGGGCTCTAGTATTTCTGTCTCTACCTATCCTTTCATTCATTCATTCATCTCTTGAACAAAAGCTGCCTGACTATCCGCTGGGTACCAGGCCCTGTGCTATGTCTTGGGAGGCACTGGTCACCTCCCTGACCCCTAGTGCCCTGTGAACTTCAGGGAAGCAGAGAGAGACTGTGTCTGCCCTGCCTCGTTATCCTGGTGCCAACGCAGCGCCTGGCCCAGAGTGGCTTCAGGTGAGTATTTGCTGAGTGAATAAACATTTGAGATCATTTTATTGAAATACTTTAGAGTAAATGTGGAGACAGGCATTCCTCGACTCAAGAGTAATTTAATAACCACAAATGCCTTTAACACAGTCGGGAGGGAAGAAGAAGGTGTGAGTTTCCCTTACTGCTGCTGTTAAAATAAATGGCATTTTTAATAAATATAGCACATAGAATGTGGCCACATGATGAAATAAATAAATATCTGGTGAAATTATGCATTGCAAAGCAGACTTTTTCTGGTCTTTTGGTTATTAAATTTAATCACTTTTGAGCTGTGCCCCTACTCTTTTTCCTAGAGGCGGGTATGCTTTTGATTAAAATGTGGGCCCCAGAGCACTTTCACAGGGGAAGGCTGAGCTACGTCCCCAGAGAAATGGCGGAGAGGGAAGTCGACAGGATGATGGGGCCAAGGCAGCAGCCACAATCTGCTTCTTGCTTGATGGACATGTTCATCCCCAGACAGAACGCACGGCAGTCACGGGGCATATGGAAATCTTGCAATTACGGCAAAGTCTAATTAGAGACTACACATTCAAAGTACAAAGGAAGCTCCGAGTGGCAGCCACTCTGGTCGGCTCTGAAAGGTGATTATCCCACTTCAGTCCCTGCAGCGCCTGGATTACGAGGGGGAAATGCATCTTGTTGCCACACCTGATTTCTCCAGGCAGGGGGTGGGGAGGGGTGGGGGTAGCTCTGCCTGCCCAGTCCATGGAGTTTTGGAATCCAGCAGCCTTGGATTTGGATCCCATTATCACCCCACTAACTTCAGCACCCTCATCTTCATGATGGGAGTGATGTGACAGCCATCTCATAGGGCCACAGAAGCACTAAGCAGAGGTGTTGTGGGGACTCGGGGAAGTCAGGGACTAGTTAGGTCACTCCCATTGCATTTTCCCCAGCCCCATCCAGCCAGCTGGGAATACTCAGCTCTGAGAGCTGCCTGCCGAGGGGCCAGAGGTGAGAGACAGGGAGGACGGGCTCTCATTACTACATCGTTTATTGTACCCCCAGGGCCCAAGGAACAGGCTCCCTCTCCACTTTTCTATCCTAAGTCCTTGAAATTGTATTGAGCAATCAGTTTTATGTGTGCACATGTGGTGGGAGCCTGGGATAAGCTTTTCCCTTTTTATCTAAACAGTCCTCAGAAGCAAGGTCAGGGATCAGGCAAAGGGTGGTGGAAGGGTTAGGGAGAAGGTGCTAATAGCAGCTCTGGTTAGCTCGGAGGTGCTGGTGCACAGCCAGCATTTTCTGAGCTGGGGATGGAATCAAGTGATAAATTTGGAACTGTTCCTGCCCTCCAGGAAGTCACAATCTAGTCAGGAAGACAGACAAGAAAAGAACCCAGAAGTGTGTAGCACCGTTCCCATTCCTATGACTATGTTTACAGTTTAAAAAAATGTCTTTGACCCCTGATTTAATCCTCTCAAGAGCCTGTGAGTTAACAGTGACTGCCATCTGACCATGAGCTTCTGGCCCAGGCCTGTGGTTCTGCTCTGTGCCCCCACACTTGGGACCTTCCCTGCATAACAGGTCAGGACTTCTTTGCTTTTTGGTTTTCTTCCCCCCTTCTGAGTTTCTTTTTTGTTGTTGCTATTTGTTTTAAATAGTTAAAACATTATAGAAATTTCTTTTGCACTTTTCCCCAAGCCACCCCTGATGAGGACTACCCCAAATTCAGCACATGTCCCTTTCCGTCCAAGTTCATGCACTCCGACTGCCCGTGTGTATGTCAGTCATAGCCTACCTGCAGTCTGTTCTGTGTGTTTTAAAATTCTACAAACATAGTCACAAACTCTAAGCTTCACTCTGCCACTTGCTTTGTTTTTAACTATACATTATAATTTTTTATTTATGATGATACATGTAACTCTAATTCATTTTCCTGCTACATGGTATTTCACTCGGATAGAAGTTAGTTTGGGTGTATGAGCACAATTATCCTATTTTTTGGACTTTGATTTTCACTCTGCTTTAAGAGGGAAGGAGGATTCAAGGTGAACCTTAAAATGGGTTGAAAACAACCAAGAGAAGAGAAATACTTCTCTGCCTTGTCACATAGCCCAGGGCCTGGCACTCAGCTGGCTCTCAGGCAAGGCTGATTACTAGAGGCACTGAGGAAGGAAGGAAAGAGAGAAGGAAGGAAGGGAAAGAGGGAGGTAGAGAGGGAGGGGAAAGAAAGGAAGAGAGAAAAAGAGAAAGAAAGAAAGAGAGAGAGAGAGAGAGAAAGAAAGACAATAGACTTGATCTCAGAAGGATGTGGATTTGCATCTTAACTCTCTCACTTATTAGCTGTGTGACCCTGGGTAAAAAATATAACCTCTCTGGGTTAGTGTTTTCACTGGGAGAAATAAAGATTATAATGCCAACTCCTAAACATTCCTGTTGTGCTGATGAAATGCACGAAGTCTTTACTGTTAATTCTGACACATGGGAGGAATTCAACAAAACTAACTAAATGATCTCCTGAGTCTGGGCAGGGAAAGGCATAGGCATGTTCCTCTTGGCTGTTCTTCTCACTTAAAAAGAAAGAGAGAATAAAAGAAAAAGAGAAAAAAGAAAACAAGGTACCTTCTGGGCATAATTTAAAACAGGGGAGCACAACCCACCTCCAAATCTGGTCGTAGTTCTATTCTATCTGTGCTTTTGATTGGCTAACACCGGAAATCTCAGTTGGGTCTATCTGGCCTTGGACCTGGCTCCTTGAAGGGCAGCCCCACCCTGAACAGCTCCACCTGCCCTCCTGGGCCCTGTGGAGAGCAGCAACAGGCTAGACAGTGTTAAATCCCTCCCTTTTCAAGAGATTGAAGCCAAAGAGGCTTTCTGCTTAAATGGCCTATAACCATCTCCTGGAGCTCCTTAGCTCAGAAAAGTGCACAAATCAGCAAAATGAAAATAATTTACAGACCCACTAGAAAAAAGAACTCCAGCCTCTTTCATTGCACCAGCAATGATGACCTCTCACTGGTGGCTGTCATTTTTCATGTCCAGGGCCAGGTGCTTCCCACTAGTTTTGGGGAAGAATGTGTCAGAGGCTGGACTCTGCTCCCTGATGGGAGGGAGGAGTGGTGGTGTGGGGGAGCAGGAGGACGGCAGGAATCCACCTCCCCACCTGGAGTGCTCTGTCCTTTCCAAACCCTGCCTAGGCCATGATGACATTGGAAGGGCCACACCCACTTGTGGAGAAGGTCAGTGGAACGGGGACAGAGCCTCAATGGCTGAGGCTCACAGAAGGGAAGTGACCAGCCCCTAGTCCTGCGTAGGAGGAGGCTAAGGTGACTAAGTGCTCATGCCACCTGCTCTGTCTTCTGGGCACCTGTCAGTGAGCACCAACTATGCACCTGCAGCCCTAACATGTTGACACTTATTCCTGCTAATATGATAAACCAGCTCCTTGGCTTGGTGCCCATAGCTCCGAGTGGTTAGGGCGCCAGCCACATACACTGGGGCTGGCAGGTTCAAACTCAGCCTGGGCCTGCTAAACAGTAATGACAACTGCAAAAACAACAACAAAAATATCCAGGTGTTGTGGCAGGTGCCTGTAGTCCCAGCTACGCGGGAGGCCGAGGCAAGAGAATCGCTTAAACCCAGAGTTTGAGGCTGTGAGCTGTGGTGTGCGGTACTCTACCCTGGGCGACTCTGTCTCAAAAAAAAGATGATGAATCAGCTCCTTATCATTGATACATCTCAGGACACAGAAGACTGTGTGACCTGGCCAAGGTCACACTATTGACAAGCAGTGAAGGGCAAGTCCAAAGCTACACTCTGTCACTCCACAGCATATGCAGTTTCCATTGCATCCAGGAAGTGGCCAAGAAGGACCTGATGCAGAGACAGTCTGGCTTTGCAAAGCACCCCTCCAGACCTGTTTCATCTCCCCCTGCACGTGAGGGTGGATGTCATGTCTGCACACCTCCATGGGCCGAGTCCTGGTAAGGGCCTCCACAGAGTTGATCCAGGGCACAGGAGCTGCAGGAACGTGGTGCAGCCCTTGATGTGGCTGCTCCGGGCACTCCCCACAGCGGCCACTGCACTGCAGTGCTCTCTGGGTCCCACCTGGCAGTACCAACACTCAAGAAGAAAGGAGAGGAGACCCAGGCCCCCTTGTTACTTCTCACCTGAGTTATTCCAATAGCCTCTGCTCTCTCCCTCCAAACCCCTCACCACACTGATGCCACATCATTGTTCTAAGTCACTCTCTAGCACTGCCTGTGGCCTTCAGGGTCTAGCACCTCACCCTGGAACCAAGGCCCTCCGTTATCCAGGCACTACCTAGGTGCTTTATAGATATTAACTCAAAGCTCACAGGAACTTGAAACCTTCATTTTTTTTTTTTTTCCCTAGAGACAGGATCTCACTCTATCAGCCAGGCTAGAATGTGAGAGTTGGCATCACAGCTCACTGCAACCTCCAACTCCTGGACTCAAGAGATCCTTCTGCCTCAGCCTCCCTACCAGCTAAGATTACAAGCACATGCCACCACATCCAGCTAATTTTTAAATTTTTTTTGTACAGACAGGGTCTCTCTATGATGACTGCGCTGGTCTTAAACAAGACCTCTAGTTTGTTTAAGAGGAAATTGAGTCCCAAACCAAATAAGTAATTTGCCTGAGGTCACCGAGCTGCTAAGTGGTGGAGCCCAGAGTCACATCCTGACAGTGAGAGGTCAGACTCCTCAAACTTAATCACAGCCAAATCCTTTTCTTCCTTCTTGACCTGGCAATGGCCTATCAAACTTCAGTCCGTGAGAACAAGACCAGCAAGGTCTCATGACCCCCTCCTGAAGGGCTTTCTTGATCCCCAAGGCCTTAAAACCTTGGGCAGAAAGAACTTCTTTGGACTCTGATTTCCTACAACCTCTGGTTGTCAGGATCACCCTTTGAGGGAAAGCTCCAGTTCACCTGCTCCCAGCCCTGTGTTGGGCCTGGGGCCTCAGAGATAAACCCATGCTTGTCCTCACTGTGCAGGGCTTGCAGTTCAGAGAGAAAATAGAAAAACAATGACAATCCAGCTTGATGAGACTCAAATTGAGGGCACCAGAGGGTGCTATAGAGCCAGGGGACGGGTTCAGACCCAGGATGGGGATGGAGCTCTGGAGATTTCTGGGAAGAAGGAGCAAAAATAAGCCATGGAACAAAGAAGGTGGGGGAAGGTCCCGGTGCAAGAAACAGCTTGTATCAATGCCAGGAGATGCTGGGTGGCATCTAGCATGGCTGTTAAGACTCCAGGAGCTGGAGTCACACAGGCTCAGGTTCTAGTCCTGGCTCCTCTGGTCACAATGGTGCCATCCTGAGTAAGTACTTGACCTCAGCAAGTCACTGTCTTCATTGAAATGCAGATGGTCACAGCACTTGCTTCACAGGGTTATGTAAGAATTAAAAGAGTGAACAGTGGCTAGCACATACTTAATGTTACTTAATAAATATTAGTTACTTTGACATTATTATTCATTTCTGTATCTCCTGCCCTTAGTACATAGTTGGGGCTCAGGAAACATGTATAGAGATGAATAAATACAGTCCTGTCCTCAGTTCATTGACAGCCTGTAGGGAAGCGACAACTGAACAGATATTCTAATTATGAGATTAGGAGTGGGGGATGGAGGGAAATTTGGGGAAGTATAAAAAGGAGGGAATCTTTTTTTGGAAGAGATGGAAACAGGCTCTTGGAAGAAATGATATTCAAGCTGAGTCTTCAAGTCCAGGGAGGATAAGTTTTCCCCTCACTATTTAATGACCCAGAAGAGTGGCAAGAATGAGGTAGAGCCTGAGATTGAGCAGGCCTGAGGACCAGAAGGGGCCCTGGAAGACAGGGTGAAGTTCAAAGCTTGAGGGTGCTCATCCCTGTCCAGTGCTGTCTGTGCTGGGACATGGCAGGGGCTTTGGGTGTCCCTGGATGGCACTAGGGAGTTTATAATTGCATTGACATATTGTTGGGGTGTCCCTGGATAGCACTAGGGAGTTGATAATTGTGTTGACGTATTGTTGATTCAGAAAACCATTTTAACCAAGTCACTGTTTTCCCAGGGGCAGGAGCAGGGTAAGGTATATGTGAGGGTAAGATTGTGGTGTGGCGTAAACAGACCTCCACAGCTCCTGAGATGGCTGCAATTCAGACCCTAAAGTCTCCAAAACTGATTCCAACATGGAAATCCCATTTCTGCTGTGTTCTGGGTATAGCTGCAGGTGGCCATGAATGAGATTTGCTGAGGAATTAATGGCAGGGAACCAAGGACAATGACGCTGGGAAAGCTACTTTGGCATTTGTTCCCTGTGCAGCATCTCTGACGGCTGCTCCAACAGGGCCAGTGGGGTTTGTGGGACTGTCTGTTGGCAACCTGGGCTCACTAAGGGCTTATGGGTAGATTTTTGGTGCCTATTCCAGGGTGAAAGTGTCCCTTGCCTAGGTTCTTCTCACAGAGCCTTATGTGTGAGAGGGACCTAGACTCTGGGCATTTATTACCTCTCTTCTCCCGTAAAGCCACTGGGCTGATCAGGAACCCCCATAGCCTGACTCTAGGCAGGGGCCAAGGGGTGGACTGGCTGAGTTCACCAGAGACAGAGCTGTCTTCCTGGCACTAGGATTGAGATGCTGTGACCCAGGGGTTTGTCTCTGCTTTATTCCTCTCCCTCCATCTTTGGAGGTCTTTTGCTCTAATCCAGGCCTGGATTGGGGCCACAGCCTCCTATTGGGTCTTAGACTTTTGTCATTTACTCATTCAGTAATTTTTAAATGAGTGGATACTATATGTCAGGTGCTGGGAATACAGCAGTGAATAAAACAGAAACCAAGTGGCTAAAGTGAATGGTGAATGTAATTATGATGCAATTTGTGAATTATTCAGATAATTCAGATAAGAGGAAGGGAAAGAAATTATTCTGATAAGACGAACACAGAGAGAAAATCAACAACTCGGGATTCGCCCTATTGATTCCTGGTATTTTTTTCTTCTTTTTTTGAGTCTCACTATGTTGCCCTCAGTAAAGTGCCATGGCATCACAGCTCACAGCAACCTCAAACTCTTGGGCTTAAGCAATTCTCTTGCCTCAGCCTACTGAATAGCTGGGACTACAGGTGCCCATCACAATGCCTGGTTATTTTTTATTTATTTATTTATTTTGGTTTCAGTTGTCATTGCTGTTTAGCAGGCCCGGGCTGAGCTCGAACTTGCCACCCTCTGTGTATGTGGCCAGTGCCCTACTTACTGAGCTACAGGTGCCAAGCCAGTTTCTGGTATTTTAAAAGTTACTTGAAGTACCCTTCTTTCATGATCTCATCCAATCTACCATCATCCTTGGGAGGCTGGCAGAGCCAGGAAGGCCATTCCATTTCACATAGGAGAGTAAGTCCCAAAGTGATGGCAGAGCTGGCTTTGAGGCTCAGGCCTCTGTCCAGCTTTCTGCCTTTCTACCCACAGCTTCTTTTAGTTGTGGACTATTCATTTGAACATACCAAGATGTAATTATATGCCACTTGTCATGACTACAATATGGATAGTCAGCGCTAGTTTTAATGATGGTTTTTATATGTGGGCCCCAAACTAGCAGCATCCAGATCAGCTGGGAAATTGTTAAAAAGGTAAACTTGTAAGTCTCATGCTAGACCTCCTGAATCAGAAATTCTGGGGTTTGTGTTTTAACAAGCCCCCCTAGGTGATTCTGATGCACCCTGCAGTTTTAGAACCTCTGGGATTGAGGAAAGAAAAGGGCACTGGAGTTTGCCTCAAGGGACATGGTTTTACATTTCACCCAATGATTATGTGACTCAGAAATGCACATTATCCCTTTCTCCAGCCTTATTTTCCTTATCTTAGAAATAAATGCACATAATAGAATTGCTATGAGCAATCGCATGTGATAATACATGTGAAAGTCTTTTATGTTACACGTTTCATTCATTCAACAAGCATTTACTAAGAGTCTGGTTGGCAGAACACAGGCCACTCATGCTGGGAACAGCCTTGCTCAGAAGCACCTGGAAGAAGACACAGGTGAGCAGTTCAGCTGGAAGAGACAGAATGAGCCCCGGGACTCCACAGCAGTGATTTTCAACCCAGTTGCCATAGCACTTGTGCTATGAGATGATCTTAGGTCTGCTGCAAAATATGTTAAAAGAGCACTAAATAAATTATTTTCAAAATAAGTTCAAAACGCAGAAGATATATATTTTTTGTTTACTCTTAATTTAGGTGTGCCACAGAAGTTTAACTATAGGTTCGAGTGTGCCATGAGATAAAAAAGGTTGGAAAACACACTGTTCTATGGAGTAGCTGTCCCTTCACAGGATAAAACTTTTTTAATTTTAACATGCAAAGTGTTGGGCTGCACCTGTGGGGATAAGGACTGGAGTAACCTGCCAGGGCTGGATGTATGACATTGGCACTAGGACGTGGATCCGGCCAGGACCTTTTCAGGCCATGCTTCTGGTCACACACTTTACACAAGGGACTTTGTGAATCCTCAGAGCAAAGGGTAAGATGAAGGGCCACTGCTGCTGTACCAGGGAAGAGGAAACTTCGGCCAAGCATGTGACATCACATGTCCAAGGTAGCAGAGCTAGTCTGTGTGTCCAGGGTCAACTCCCCAGATATCATCATCTGATGATAGGACAGGTCTGCGGGAGGAAGGCAGTTGGCCTGTAGTTGGAGCACCCGGAGCAGAGCTCCTCCCAGGGCCGGAGTCGTGCCAGGAACTCTCTTGTGTGTGGCTTCATGTTGTTCTCCCAACAATAACACAGGATGAGACTTTACTACCCTCAGTTTTCTGATGAGGAAATGGAGGCTCCAGAAGGGTGTGACTCCCCGGGCTTCATGGAAGACATGACGGTTGGATTCAAACCCAGGACAGCCTGACTCAGATCCCCCAATCTCATTTTTCCATAGTCAAGACTCAGTAAAGTTTGCCCCCAGGGGTCTCTGGGCCCCTCGACAGACCTCTTTCAAGTGATGAATTTTTTTGAAGTCTCTCTATTTTATATTCTTGAAAATACTTCTTCTATGTTATTATACATTCTTGTTTGTTGTTACCTAAAATGTTTTAAAGTACCAGTTAAAATTAACTCTCTCTTCCGCCTTCCTTTTATCTTATATCCTTTATGTTACACATGTTAGTCAACATGACAATAATTCCGTCTCTCTCCCTGCTATCTTTTTTTTTTTTTAGAGACAGAGTTTCACTTTGTTGACCTCGGTAGAGTGGTGTGGCATCACAGCTCTTGGGCTTAGGCAACTGTATCACCTCAGTCTCCCAAGTAGTTGGGACTACAGGTGCCTGCCACAACGCCTGGCTATTTTGTTGTTGTTGTTGTTGTTGTTGTTGTTGCAGTTTGACTGGGGCCGGTTCAAACCCGTCACCCTCGCTATATCCTACTCACTGAGCCACAGGCACCGCCATCCCTGCTATCTTTGAAATAAAACCAAAGTGGCATGATGGCTATGTTAATCAGTTTGATTTAAACCTTCTACATCGTATATCAAATCATCACATTGTATCTCATAAATGTATATAGCTATGATTTTAATTAAAAATAAAAACCAAGGCAGCAGACAGTGCACATATCTGACACCTCCCACCTCTGTGATGCTGCACACTGCCGTGCCTGTGGCAGGGGTCCTGGGCAGGGCTCCAGCCTCTCAACTGACCACCCTCCCACCTCCTCTGGTCTTTGCTTAACATCTCATCTCCCAGTAAAGCCCACACTGGACACTGAGTAATAATGCCACCCCTTCACCACACACCCTTGCAGTCAGCTTCACCCTGCTCTACTTTTTTCCCTTCTTTATAGCACTTACCACTTTCTTCTACAGTTAAATATATATATATTATGTTTATAATTTTTCTTCCCATTTTGTTCTGCCCTCACTAGATTGCAAACTTCATGAGAGAGGATCTTTGTTTCTTTTACTGATAAGTCCCAGCAATCTAAACCAGTGAGTGACAGTTGGGTGACAGCCTTTGTTGTATGACTGAAAAAAATTCCATAATGACTCAGGAGGGAACTTCCAGATACAGATGGTGGTGAAGCTAGAATATCAAATCTCTCTCTCCCATTAGCTGATGAAATGGGAGCTGGAAACTGCCCAAATTCTTGGGTACTAGCCCAGCTATAGCTGAAAGGGCGTATTCTGGAGTGGTTGGAAGGGTGCAGGACCCAGAGCTGCATCTCCAGTGTAACTAACTCCCTCATCGGGTGGACGAGCAGTGCCTGGCAGAGTGCTGGCCACAGGCTAGAGATACAGCATGTTTAAGGTGAATGCATGGAGGGATGGATAGAAAGAAAAATGGTCTTACAGACATTCATATCCTTTAGGTGTCAGGTCAAATGTCACATCTCAGAACCCTTCCCTGACCACAGGAGTCCTGACTATGGGAACAATCCAGTTCAGTGAATGCTAATTAACAAGGGTAGAAGAGGGGTCTCCTGGCTTGGTGCCTGTGGCTCAAGTGGCTAAGGCATCAGCCACATATACCTAAGGTGACGGGTTTGAATCCAGTCCGGACCCACCAAACAACAATGATGGCTGCAACCAAAAAATAGCCGGGCGTTGTGGCAGGTGCCTGTGGTCCCAGCTACTTGGGGGGCGGAGGCAGAGGCAGGAGACTCACTTAAGCCCAAGAGTTGGAGGTTGCTGTCAGCTGTGATGCCATGGCACTCTACCCAGGGGGATAGCTTGAGGCTCTGTCTAAAAAAAAAGAAAAAAAAGATCAACCTTTATGCAATCATCCTGACACCTCCTAGGGAGAATTCATCTGCTGCTCCTCAGTTCTGACACAGAATTTGTTGTCTAGTATGAAAACTAGCTACTTGTGTCTGCCTCCCAGGTTAGCTGTCAGCTCTTGGAGGATGGCCTGCGTTGCATTACCTCTTGTCACTGGCACCTGTTACAAAGCTAACCTAACAGCAGTAGCATTTATTTTTTAAGACAGTCTCAGTCACCCTGGATAGAGTGCTGTGATGTCATAGCTCACAGCAACCTCAAACTCTTGGGCTCAAGTGATCCTCCTGTCTCAGCCTCCAGAGTAGCTGGAACTACAGGGGCCCACCATAATGCCTGGCTATTTTGGGTTCTAGCTTTGTTCAGGCTGGCCTTGAACTCCTGAGCTCAGACTATCTACCTGCCTCGGCCTCCCAGAGTGCTAGGGTCACAGGTGTGAGCCACCATGCCCAGCCAGCAGTAGCATTTTTTTACATGTAGCATAAAGTTAAAATTCAAGCCCCATAGAACAGAAATTCAACGAGCCCCCACTCCCCATACAGTATAAAATATTTTCAGTAGCTTTGTTTATGTACAGGAGGTCTGATAATTAAGTTCGTCAACTCATCCTAGAAAAAAGTGTTACATGCTTCATTGCTGAGTATCAGTACAGTCACCTTTGAAGTGCTCCCCTTGGGAAGCTATGCACTGATGCCAGCACCTAGTCCAACCTTCAAAACAATTTGGAGCTCTTTTCCTGGAATGACCATCAGAGCTGTCGTTGTATTAGGTGTGACAAGTTTGCAAACTTGCCACAGTGCACTTACATTGGCAGCACTGTACAAACAACTTGATGAGGTTTCATAACCCTTCGTATATCAGCATCTCACAGCCGTGTTCGTGTTGATGTGTGGAAGTGTCTTGCTGTGTTTTTGTGTGCTGTATGACAACAGCTCCGATGGTCATTCCAGAAAAAGAGTTCCAAAAGTGCTTTGCTTTGAAGGGTAGACTAGGCACTGGCATCTGTGCATAGGGTAGTACTTTGCAGGTGACCATAGTGATATTCACCAAGGAGGTATGTAGCACTTTTTCGAGGATGAGTTTGCGAACTTAATTGTCGGACCTCATGGATGTACCTGGGTGTGTATGTATGTATTTTTTCTTTAAAAACAACTGGTATACACAAACAAAGGCCACTTATTCTGCCTTAAAAAGAAATAAAGTGTTGACACGTACTACAGCCCGGATGAACCTTGCAGACATTCTGCTAAGGGAAATAAGCAGTAACAAAAAGACAAATACTGTCTGATTCCACTTGAATGAGACTCCTAGAGTAGTCAGATCCATAGAAACAGAAGTATAATGGTGGTTGCCAGGGGCTAGGGGAAGAAAGAATGGGGAGTTGTTTAATGGGTACAGAATTTCAATTTGGGAAGATGAAAAAGTTCTGGATGGTGGTGATGCTTGCACAGTGATGTGAATGTACTTAATGCCACTGATCTGTATACTTAAAAGAGATTAAGATAAGGTCAATTTTATGTTATATCAATTTTGCCTAATTTCCTATATAATCTGTCATTTCTGAATATCACCAAGAAGCTGTGAGACCCAAAACTCAGTTTCATACCAGAACCTCAGCCCTAGAAAAATCTATAGAGATACTTTCTAGACAATTTCATCTCTTCTTCAGGAGACTTCCCTGAAAATGAGAGAAGGCACATGCACAGGACATGGACAGCTTCCTTTTCCTTTCATGTGCTGCCCAGAGCCTTCGGTCTGAAGTTAAACCCATGACCTTCCTTACACGCTCCCCCTCTCCTGCAGCTTCCTGCGGCTTTGTCTCTGCTAGCACATTCCAAGTTGGCAGCATTCACAAGGTACAAATCTTGCCCTCCACGTGCTTTTCATGGTAATCCTGGACTGTACAACTGTTCTGAAATGGAATCCAAAGGTGCCTGACTGCCTGGCTTGAAGGAAAGCATGCTGAAGCAGGAGCTGGAAGGCTTGGATCCATGTCCCAGGTCTACACCTCACTCACTGCCTGTGTGGCCTCCACGAGTCATGTTACTTGACATGTTCCTCTGTCACACATCCAAAACATCCCCATCCATTCTACCAATGCATTCTGGGCCAGGTAATCCCAGCTCACGCTTATAATCCCAGCCCTTTGGGAGGCCAGGGTAGGAGGATCACTCAAGGCCACAAGTTTGAGACCAGCCTGGACAACATAGTGAGACCCCCATCTCTTTTTTTTTTTTTTAAGACAGAGCCTCAAGCTATCCCCCTGGGTAGAGTGCCATGTCATCACAGCTCACAGCAACCTCCAACTCCTGGGCTCAAGCGAGTCTCCTGCCTCAGCCTCCCAAGTAGCTGGGACTACAGGCGCCCGCCACAACGCCAGGCCATTTTTTGGTTGCAGCTGGGCGGGGCTGGGCTGGGGATTCGAACCCGCCACC